>JAAAKG020055278.1:0-42503 GCA_010014905.2 Druon quercuslanigerum | reverse complement strand
ACAGACCGACAGACACATTCGTAAAAACCTGTTTTTTGGGTTCAGGGGGTCTCAAAACGTGGACATTTGACAAAAACGAGGGGGGTCAAATTTTGCATAAATCTAATACCTTCTCTGATGAGAATGTAAAAACATCATAAATCGTCTTTGTTTTATTGTAACTAATTGCAAGTAATTTTTCTAACATTTTCAACTATTTTAATTTAGGTTGAAAATGATTATTCTTTAGATAAAAACTCATGCAATTTGTTTAAAATGAATCTGTGTTAGTAAAAAATTAATCTTTCGGGTTGAAAATTTAAATGACTCTGTGTTCAAAAATTTATATGTTTGGTTGAAGATTTATCATCTTAGTTAAAAATTAATTTCTCAGGTTCAAAATTTATCTTTTTAATTTAAAAACTTTACACAAGACCCAGATAAAAATTTGCGCATACCTTGCCCGCATGGTGTTGGCACGCGCATGCCAGTATCGTGCTATCCTGCACGTGTTATTAGTTTTAATTAATTATAATTGAAATTAAAACTAAAAGAAGTAATAGAAAACATTTGCATGACGTTTTTAATAAGAAGTTTTGTGCTAAAAGTTGTTTTTTCAAAACTCCTAAATAATATAATTAAATTCATTTAACATTGACTGAAAATTGGACAAACGGTTTCTTTATTTTAACTAATTCAGATATAAAAAATGAAATTTCACTGGTATAGTGTTTTGATCGCGAATAATAATAATGCCAATTATTTGTATTGTTGAAATTTCAGATTCAAGATAGTATGTCACATTCTAAGAACAAATTATTCGCTAAACGCAGATAAAATTTATCTGCAAAAAGCTTTGCGAAAACCGAGACACATCGTGGCGGCAACAAAATAAACGACAAGCTGATGCTTGATTGGAGAAACGTGCTGGGACGCCGGAAAGAACGTGAAATACTCGGCACTCTTCACCGCACATTATATGCCGGAATTTTGCCCTCACAACCTGACGCGCATGATAGACGCACGCTGTGCTGCATATCATGCAGACCGAGTGCGGGCACTATGCGGTACTACTTATTACCCTCAGATCGTGCTGCCACTCTGCTCGCATTATTGCCGTCACAGCGTGCTTACACGCCATTAACAAAATCATTTACTTTACTTTCGAATAGCTAATTACTCACATTCTTGAAGAGAGCTTATGAAGATTTCTCGGGGTTTTTTGACACATGCGAATTCAGGATAGTGTGTAGCATCTGCGGCATCTATGTATCCGTATTTTCGTTGATCTATGCTCCACGGATCTAGTTCAATCCGGGAAAATCCTTCCTTAAGATATAACCCGTAAAGTGTGTGATCATACGATGCGCGAAAAAATGCAACAATTCTTTGCTTAGCATTCACAACTACTTCTACAGTATGGTACAATTCTGAAAAACCACCCCCTCTTTGGTTTTTATAGGAAAAGCCCCAAATTTTGACATTGCTTATTATGCGTGATCCTTGATGTAGATTGTCTGGAAATCTACGTCTAGGCGATGGAGAAGGTGACCGTCGACTAGAAGATTCGCCGGGATCAGGAGTTTCGGGAAGACCAGGCGAACCGCCGTAGCAAGAAACCAATTGGCCCTGCAAACTTATATCTGAAAAGACAAGTGGGAATTGATGGATTTTTAATAGGAAACTCAAAGTGAGAAAAGTAAAGTTTTAAAAAGAAAATTATAAAAAATAAGTGACACGAAATACTACTGCAAAGAAATGCAAAGTTGGAAAGTTTTATCAGGGAAAAAACGAAAGATTTTATAGGAAGGTAAATTTTGACCTATAGCAGGTAATGTAGATTCATTACGGCCGCTGGACCGGGTAACCGGGAAATTATCGGGAATTTTATGAAACTGAGAAAATCAGGGAAATAACCGTAAATTTAAAGAATCTTGAAATGCAATTTCAAAGACTTAAAGAATTGAAAATCAGAACCGTTTATAATAAAATATAGAATAAAAATTAAACTGTTTTAATCGAAAAGTCTTATTAGTTGAACAAACATGAAAGCTTTATTGAAACTTTATAATCTTGTTTTATTTTTAAAATAACTTAAAAATTATATATTTATAATTAAAGGCTTTTCTTAAATTTAAAATATAATTTCACTCTAAAATATTAAAATTAAATTTATAAATATCTGACTGTTCATTTCAAATTATTTTTTATCAATTAAATATTCAAAACTGAACAAAAAACTAAAATAAGTTTTTAATTCAAATTTTTGAATTTTTATGAATAAATAACAATCTTGAATACCTATTCTTGGAATAGAATCGAATAAGTAAGCCGCAAATAATAGATTTTGGCAGATTTAGAACAAAAATTTAGAAGCTTTCTAATAAATTTGACAGGCTTCAGAAGAATAAAAAAATATTTCCTAGGAAAATTAAAAATTATTTTTATTTTAAAAAACTAATTTTAAGAGATTATTTGAAATGATTTATAACGATTTACCAAATTTTGCGAAATAAATGTGGCAGATATAAAGCAAATGTTTCTAATTTAGCAGAATTAATAAAAAGGGAAAAAAGAGTGTAGATGTTTCAAATTTTGAAATACCATTTCAAAGCATTTTAAGGATTTTTAAACTATTTAAAATAAAAAAAAATAACTTTTAGTTTGAACAGGGAATGTCTAATTTTTCACAAATTTATAGATGAAGCTTTAACTTATCCAGGAATTTTTAAATTTAAAAAAATTCCGAGCTTGCACTGAAAATTTTTGAAAAGGAACAAAATTCTGAATCAGAACAGAAAATTTTTCAGGAGAAATTATAATTCTGAGTTAAAGCAGGAAAATTTTAAATTTTAACCAATTCTGTGTTAAATTATTATTTATTTAGAAGAATTTACAAAAAACAGGGAATTCAAAGAATTCACGGAATTCATGGGATTCAGAATTTACAAAAAACAGGGAATTTAAGGAATTCACTAAATTCAAGAAATTTATTAAATTCATGGAAATCACGGAATTTATCGAATTTAATAAAGTCACGGAATTTAGGATATTTACGGAATTTACAAAAAACAGCGAATTTACGGAATTCTCGAAATTAAAAAAAATGCGTGAATTGCATGAATTCTGTAAATTCCTACACTTTGCATGAATGTTGTGAATCTTTGGTGTGAGGTGCATTCCGTAAATTCCTTTTATTCCGTAGAATTCGTGATCACAGTTAATTTAGTGAATGCCTTAAATTCCGTGAGTTCCATTAATTTCATGAATTTGATGAATTACACAAATTCCGTAAATTCCATGAATTTCGTGAATTCCAGAAATTCCAGAAATTTCGTGAATTTTGCTGATTCCATAAATACCAGGAATTCCGGGAATTTTTCTAATTCCAAGAACACTAAGAAAGAAAAACGATTACTTTCTGCCAATAAATGCCTAAACTATGCCTTTTTCTATATAATTTGTTTATAAAATGAACAGATTAAAGCAGGCAACAAATTTTGATAATCAAATATGATCGTGTATATAAAATTAAGAAATTTAAACATACAAATATACTTTGCAAGACAAATTTCCATGATGTTGATATTTTGTTAATATAACTTGTTTATAATAATTAAATTCAATTTATTGCTCACTATGTCTAAGCGCTTCTAAAAAAATGGAAAACTGGTGAAGAATTGTAGGCTGCATTTGATTTTAAAAATTAAATTTCCGATTCAGCCTGCCGTGCGCTCGGTTTTAAGCAAATTAATTAAAAACCTTTTTTCCTGAAATCCCAAAAACTAAAAATTTTGAAATTCTATTTTTACTTTTTTTACATTTTATTTCTAAAAACTAAGAGTTTCGATTTTATACATAGTTTTTCTAATATATTTTCATAATAAATCTATGTTCAAAAAAATCGGAATAGTTTAACGATTTTCAAGAAATCTTACTTATGGAAAGGATTTTAGTGCTCATTTTTAATTTTTTTTTAAATAATTCAATACGGCTTAAGGATTTTCAAGAGATTTTATCAAATTAAAAAAAAAGTTTTAGTGACCTACGTGACTTGACGTTACCGACCGAGTGTGACGTCCTGTTAGAATAATCAGTGGGAGAGCTTACCGCTCATTAGGAGGCGCTTTCGAACCTACATAAGTGCCCGCGAAATTTGAATTCAAATTGAGAAAATGAAAGTTTTTAAAATAAAATGATAAAAAAGTATTAAACAAAATATGAAACAAAATATTGTATCAAAAAATTTTCACGTTCAACGATATTTAAAGCCCTAGAAATTTAAACTTTGAAAATTAAAGTTAAAAAGTTGTTTTATTCAACAATTTTTTATTCAAATACTCCGTAATTTATACTTATATAATTTAACCTACTAACACCGTTCAGCTGAACAATGTCAAATTAAAGGTAGTTAAAGTAAAAAAATTGTTTACTGTTATAAATTGTTGAGTTCAAAGATTCAGATTCAGTTCCGAAAATGTAAATCCTCGTTATCATTTTCAAAGGTCTACATGAAAGAATCAATCAATGTATATAAAAATGTTAAAAACTATAGCATTTTAAGGAATTTTAAATTCTAATTTCAGCTTATAATTGGTTTAAAATTGAAAATTTCTCGGTTTATATCCAGACTTTTATTTTTTTTATAAATTCTTCATTTTAACTCAGAAATATAATCAGAACTTTTTCTAAAACTCCCTGTTTCTATTAATAATTTTAATTTTGTTAGAAAAATCGCGTTTGAACAAAAAAATAGAAATAATTCTTTAAAAAAATGTTCTGCTTTAGCTCTGAATTTATTTCAATTTTTAAATTCCCTGTTTCAAGAAAAATTATAATTATTTTGGATAAATACTAGTTTAACTCAGAATTGGTTAAAATGTGAAAACCCCCTGCTTTAACTCAGAATTTTAATTTTTTTGAAAACTTTTCTGTTCCAATTCAAAATTTTGTTCCTTTTCGAATATTTGCAGTACAAGCTCCGAATTTTCTTAAATTTGAAAACTCCCGTTTCCAAGTCAGAAGTAATATTATTCTGGATAAGTTAAAGTTGCCACTATAAAATTGTAAAAATTTGAATATTCCTCGTTGAAATTAAAAGTTAAGTTATTTTCTATTTTAAGTAGTTTAAAAATCCTTAAAATGCTTCGAAATTATTTCAAAATCTTCAAACATCTAAATGCTTTTTTACATGTTTTTAAATTCTGTTAAATTAGAGATATTTCCTTCAAATCTGCCACATTCATTTCAAAAAATTTGGTCAATCTTTATAAATCTTTTTGAGTATTCTCTTAAAATTAGTTTTTTAAAATCAAAAATCATTTTCAATTTTCCTAGGAAACCTTTTTTATTCTTCTAAAGCCTGTCATAATTCTTGAAAAGCTTCTAAATTGTTGTTCCAAATCTGTCAAAATCTATTATTTGCGGCCATTTCCACCAAAATTTTTGTACGAATAGTCGGATTTTTTCGCTACATGCAGGCACTCCGTGTTAATTATTTGAAAAAAATTTTTATTTTATGTTAATTTTGAAATTTTCCAAATATTAAAAATATCTCCTTAACTTACTCAATTTTTTTGAATAATATTAGGTATTTAATATTGTTATTTATAAATAAAAATTCAACAATTTGAATAGCAATTTAAATTTGGTTAAATAGACCAATTAAAATTATAACGTTCAAAGTTTAGTTTTTTGTTTAGTTTTGAATATTTCATTGATAGTAACTAAATTTAAAATGAACAGTCGGATATTTATAAATAATACTTAACTGTTTTTTTCATTCATTAAAAATTAAAAATTACATGGACGCTCTTGCGCAACTATTGCCGATTACTTTTAAAATAAAATTTAAAGGTCAGTGAAGAATTGTAGACTCTAATAAGTGCAATAATTGTCCTAAAGACTCAAAATATCTCCCAAATACAAAAATTACAATAACTTTTAACAAACAAAATTTCCGAAAAATTACAATTCCTTTTAAGAAAAAAACATTCTAATGAAATATTTGGCTATCTACATTTTCCCTACTGAACAAAAAGTAGCAAAAAAATGGACAACGTAAAAATTTCGTGTCTTGAATGATGTGCTTCATGGTACAACTGGAATAACTTCAAACATTATGATAATTGTTTCTATACTTACCAATAGAATTCAGAATAACAATTCCGAATAAGATGAGGCATAGGAATCCCATTTTCCGTACAACCTTGGTGAAACTGATTACTGAAAAATCTAGATAAAAATGTAACCAATGAATATTTTAATAGTTTGTATGTTCTTATCATATAAGCTTTTATCATAGGGCTTGATAAAATAATAAACTTGTAGTCCATTATTTTATTTATTCTGGTTTCAATTTCTCTAGCGTGTATTACTAATTTATCTCGAGAATTTATAAGGTGTACATTAAGATAAAATCTATCTTGAATTGTAAAGTAACGAATGGAAATCTTTTTTTCAAGATGATTGTGTAACCATTTCTGCTTTATTGAAACAATATAGAGGCAACATTCTTAAACCAGTAAATAGACACATCCACCAACAAAACTTGTTTACAAGTCCCTGTTTCGAAATGAAAAAAAAAGATTTATTTAGACACCTGATCAATTTAATCTTTCTCTGTTCACTTTTCGAAATTTTTTTTTTTCTGATCGATAAGTGCTCAAAGCAATTTGATGATTGGCGATATTATTTCATATCAAAAATTTTAAAATCAAGGAAATCATAAAAAATTAGTCAATGTAGCGCTTTACCTTTTTCCCCAATGTTTTTAAACCAATCCATCAATATTTTTTACAACTTTCACATTCAGAAAAGGTAAAGAATTATTAATTTATATTTCATGAGTGTACTTAAGTCTAAGATGCTACGAATTAAACAGTGGTAAAACATAATCTAATTTTTCTGTAGATAAAATAATAAACGTGTTATCCACTTATCTCTGACATGGGAGACGCTGCTATTGAGAATCTTGCTATTGCTTGATGGTACGAATTAGCCAAACAAAGAATTAATGTAGAAGACATCGATCTTACCTCCCCTAAAGAAATTAAAAAGATTGTTCAGAGAATAAAACCCAAAAAAGCACCAGGTCTGGATGGTATCCAGAACATTGTACTAAAAAATTTACCCAAAAAAGCCCTCGTGCAACATTCGTACATTTTTAATACAGCGTTCAAACATGCATATTTCTCAAATCACTGGAAAATTGCGAATGTATTGTCAATTCACAAAGCCGGTAAAGATAAACAGTTACCCGCCAGCTATCTACCAATCAGTCTCTTACCCACTATTAGTAAAATCTTTGAAAAAGTAATATACAATAGAATAATCGACTATGAAACCATGAATAAAATCTTGATTCCGGAACAGTTTGGATTTAGACAAAACCAAAGCACTGTACATCAACTCCTTAGATTAAAAAATCATATCAGCATGAACAATATGTCAAATTACTTCTTGAGTTTTTTCATAGGTGGAAGCTTATGGTAAATGCTAATAAAACAGAGTTTATTATTTTTGCTAGGAATACTATTAAGGGAAATGTACCTGACTTTATGTTAAATAACTTATGCTTAGGAAAGAAAACTAGCGTCGAATATTTAGAAGCCGTTCTAGATTGTAAGCTTACCTTTACACCACATATCAAAAAAGCTAGGAAGAACGCATTCAAGACTGCAGGTGCGCTACACTGTCTCATTAGCAGGCAGAGCACGCTTAGCGTTAAGAACAAAATACTTTTGTACAAATTGATAGTAAAACCAACCATGCTCTAAGATGCGCCTATATGGTGTAATACGTCAGCGAAAAACATTAAAACTGTACAAATTGTCCAAAACAAGTGCCTGCGTATGAGTACCAACTCAAAACCGAAGACTAGGAACATAGATTTACATAAAACCTGCAATATTAACTTCGTTAAAGACGAAATCAGCGGCTTAGCAAGGAATTTTTATCTTAACCAACTCTCGCGACTTGATGAACTTAAAGAAATAAAAATGTATACCCGAGATACTGCGCCTTTTAAACTGAAATCTAAAATGCCGTATCATATCCTACTTTGAAGACTGAAGAGTTCCAACATCTTCACAGCGCTGTGGTGCTGTTATTTTTATGTAGTTTATTTAGTTTTTAAGCTCATTCCTTTAGTTTTAAGAATAACTAGCTAACTTTAATTCCATCGTGGTAAATAATTAGAATAGGAAACAAAATCAAATATATTTTTTAATAGGATAAAATTTCTCATTGAGAAATGGGTGCCTCTTCAGTATTCATCTTAGACCTTATTGTATAATATCTTCATCTACAAATCATGGTTCATATTTAATAAAGATTGTTAAAAAGCAAGAAAGCAAAAAAGTATACTTACGTGGTGCCGAGGCTACCACGGTCAAAAAGGGGTTCCTTCAGGGCGAGACCCTTCCTTTTTTATTATTATTCCACGAATTGTGGAGAATGTTTCCCTTTATAAATTTTTGAAAAATTCGCGAAATTTTAAACATTACTCCGCAATAACATAGGGACAAAACCCAGTCAAGTGATATTCCACAAATTTTAGGGAGTTTTCCCTACATAAAGCTCGGGAACATTTCCAAACTAATGAGTAAATTTCCATTTTGATTTGGGAGTTTGCTTTGCGAAATGTTGGAACATTTCCCAAACTTTTGAAGAAGTTCATACCATTCTTTGACATTTTGCCCTTCGAACGTTTGGGAATATTCCCAAATTAATTGTCTGAAAAGCTTCCCATACTTTTTAGGAAAATTCCCAAAACATTTTTTACAGTATTGGTGAAATTGGAGATCCCAAAAAACATCCCAAAAACAAAAATGTTTTAGTCATTAACAATTCTATTCCTTTCTCAAATTAAATCAAAGATAAGTCAGTAAAAAATTTTTATTGTAATCCATCTATCAAGAACACTATTTTCAACTAAATCTAATGGACCGTTGGTAAACAAAGATGATACATCCAATCACACCAAAATGTGATAACGGGGAAGTGATATTCTAGTAGCTACTTTTAAACTCAACATAATTTTCAACTTGACTGTTTTGAATTATTAAAGCTTCTTTGAAAATGTTATGAAAAAATGTTGCCATTTTTAAAGTTAGAGAGTTGATCAAAGAAACAACAGGTCGCAACGGACAATCCTGTTTATGGATTTTCGGTAAACCATATATTCTACGAATGTGAACTCATGTATTAATTAAAGATAAACAGGAACACAAATTAAAATAAAAGAGACACCATTTAATATAAAATGGTTATTATCATTTATTAAAGAAACACAAAGCCAGTAACAATATCCAATTTAATGTCATATTAAATAAAGAAACAGCTGGAATTTATATCTTTGTGGTTCGATCTCATTTCATTCCTGGCTTGACCATAACTAGCCACACGCTTCAAGAGATGTTTTGTACATATCTTCAGTTCTTCTAAATTCTACATATTCAGGATACAGTTCATAACCACCATCATCCAAGAAATCGAAATGTTCCTCCTGCATGTGAAGCGAGGGAATTTCAACCCGCCGTGATTTATCTGTTACCAGATATATTCCGAAAAGAAGGTGTTTTGACCGACTGATAAAAACTCCAACAATCTTTTTGGTCCTTCTGTCTACCACTACATCGCAGACAAAACGTTTTAATAATGTGTAAGGACCACCTGGACGTAGTGCAATGACAAAGTATTCAGGAAATCGGACATTGGCTATTAAGTATGTTCCTTGAGGTAGATTGTGGAGAGTTACATGTGGTGGAGGAGGGTGGTAGCAAACAGAAGAATCACACTCGCTATGAGTAATTCGGACTGGAAGAACAAAAAAAAATGAATAAATTTTAAAATCTCGATATGGGGCCGCGCACATTTAAAAAAATAATGCAGTTATAAATTGTTTATTTAACAGTATTTATTTAGAATTTTAGTTTTTGCTTTCTCTTTTGGAAAAGGTTACAATTGTCATTTTATTCTTCGAAGGATTCTCTGCAATTCTATTTGGGTGGTGGTAATTAAATTTCAAATTATAATTGCTTATAGCAATAATAACTGTATAATTTTTTAATTAATTTTATAAAATAAAATCAATCCAAATAGTAGAAATTTAGAGAATCCTTCAAAAAATAGAATGAGGCTTTGATCATTAGGATTTAATGAAAATTGCAACTTTTTCCCGAGGAGAAAGAAAAAACTAAACCTTTAAATAACTAATGTGAAATAAACAATTTTAACTAATTTTTTTCCAAAGTGTGTTTAGAAGCCTCCATTGAATTTACAGAAATTAATAATGGATCTTTTTTTGTCGATTTTGTAAATTATTTGAAAGATAGGCAATTTTTGAGATTGATTGTACGCAGTGTAGATCCTTAGATTACGTAATGGATTATAGACCCTCTCTAAAACCCCTACACCCTCTGTAACAAACCGCGACAAAACCCCCCCCCCCCCTCTTGCTGTAAGTAATTTTTATTTTAATGATTTTTTTTGCAAATAATTGCTAGTAAAATTGGCCAGGGTGTCCGAGAACTTCATTTTAAAAATTCTCTCACTTTTCCTTCACTAATTTTTCATTTTCGATTATCACTAACATTCAAATAATGTTCTTTTAATCTTTTAATACTTTAACATAAAAAATTTTGTTAAAAGAAATAAAACTTTTACTTCAAATACAAATTTGAAAAATTATTAATTTATTTTAAAAGAAAAAAAGTTTTTTTTACTATGAAAGATGGCTCTGAAAAAAAATACTTGAATTTTTAAACTAACAAGGTAAGCTCCCGAAAACACAGTATCATAGTTTATATTTCAACCAACAAGATAAAATGTAATTAAAAAAAAATAATTTTCACCGCAAAAAGGCGAATTTTCAAGAAATAAAGATTTTTCACTCAAGAATCTTTAACTGAACAAAATCAATCCTAAAAAAGGCTTTTCCTCAAAGCAGTTGAAATTTAAATTAAACGGATTTTTAACTAAAAATATAAATCCTTAACAAAGAAATGATTTATTAATAAACTGATTCAATCAAATCTTTTAAGCAAAATAGTTCAACACTCAAGCGAAGAAGATTAATTTTTAACCAAAAAGTGTAATTTTGAATAAAAAATGACATCCCTACTAAAACAGATGATTTTTTAAATCGAAAAGAAAAAATTTTAAAACGAAAATACTTGAGGTATCCATTTAAAAATATTTTAGTTATCTTTTCAATATCAGACTATGCATTTTTAAAATAGAAATAACTTTCTACAAAATAAATTGAATTTTTAATTCAAAAAGACGAATTTTTAACCAAAAAGGATGACTTTTTCACAAAATTATTAAATTTTCTACCAGAAAGGAAGTACATTTAAGAAAAATTTCGATTTTTGCCACCGAATAATAAAATTTATAACTAAAAAGATAATCTTTAGGTGGAAGTCTTTAACAATTTTCAAAAATTACGCACATGAGTAAACCAATTCTGTAATGGGACGTTTGCCCCTGGAAACTAAAAATTGCAATTGGAAAATTTGATTTTTAGTGTTATAGGAAATTTCATGGCGCATCTTTTTTCCTGAATCTAAAAAGTTGTACCTATTATAGTTTTCGAGATAACCATGATGATACATTTTTTTCTGAAGTCGGCTTGTAATTAATTTTTGATCTCTTGCTCGACTTCATATCTATAATTTTTCGATTTTTTTAAAATCAAATTTGGAGACAATACTCGTTAAAATATCTTCAGAATCATGCAATGAGCAAAAAGTTCATACCATTATTTATAAAAAAAAGATTGTTTACCAGACAATTGCGAATTCAATCCCTTATAATCTTCGATCGCTTTGTTTATCGAGTGAAGCTTGAGCAAATATAAACTTCCTGTGAAGAAGTTGTTCAGAAAACTATAAAGAATTTTTTGGTGCGAACCTTTTTTCAAAAAACTTATTAGGTAAATAATTGCGAATGTAAAACTTGGAGCGCGCGACCATGCCTATTATACGGTTTACGCGCTCCAAGTATTGCATTCGCAGTTATTTACCTATTCAGTTTTTTTAAAAAAGGTTTTCACATAAGAATTTCTTATAGTTTTCTGAAATACTTTTATGAAGAAAGTTTTCATTTGCTTAAACTTCGCTTGATAAACGAAGCGATCGAAGATTATAATAAATTAAATTTGCAGTGTCCTAGTACACAATTTTTGATTTTCTTATGTATAATCATATAAACTGTTTAGTCGTATCACTATTCTAATGATACTTTGGATACTATTGTCTCTAAATTTCATTGAAAAATTTCGAAAACTGTAGATATGTCGAAGAGCTAAAAACAACAAATTAATTTGCTAATAGACTTTAGAGAAAAAAAATCATTATTATGGTTATCTCGACAACTATGATAGATGAAACTTTTTCCACTTTTTCCATTTGTAGTTGCTAGGGGCCAACTCAATTTTTGCAAATCTTACTATTTCAATTAGCAATCTAATATTTGCTCAGTTCAATATTTACATTTTAGAATATCATGAATGGAATAGTACACTAAAATTAAAACGAATAATAAGTGACTTTCTGAATCAGTCAGTTACACCTACTGATGAAACGATTTATGAGGCTGCATCATTAATCAAAAAAGAAACTTCGCCAAAGAGATTAATTTACAATAAAATAATTTACCAAATATATTTTGTTCATAGCCTAATTACTTACAATGTTGAATGGATCCGAGGAACATTTCTGGAGGTTTTTGTACCCATGCAAATTCACGATATGCAGTAATATTTGAGGGATGCAAATATCCGTAGTACCCTTCATTTATAGTCAACGGGTCTATCTCAATCCGTGACTCTCCTTCCTCAAGATATACTCCGTGAAGTATGTGGTCCCGCGGAAACAGAAAAACTGCAACAATCCTGAATTGATTATTTAGCACTGCTTCTAAATTAAAGCCATCTAATGATGAGAAACTACCCCCTCTTTCCCTTCTATAGAAATATTTTGGTAGGTTGACACCAGTTAGAATATGTGATCCTCCAGGTATTAAGTCGGGAACTGTAGGTCTAAATGGACGAACAGCAGATTCGCCGCCACCTGGAATAACAAATAAAAATTGATGAATTTTTCAGTGCTCATATTTAATTTAGTCGAAATTTTAACTACCTTGAGTTTGGCCAAAGATATGGATTTCAAAGCTGTGTAGTTAATTTTAAAAAAAAACTAATAGTATCAACAAAATAAAAACACCATCAGATTCGTATCCGAAAAACCTTAATGCGATTTTTTGTTCTTCTGCTTAAACAATTACATTACCTATTATTGTTCTGAAATTGTTATAAAGAAAGTACTTTTTGGATTGAAAAATTGATAATACCATTGTATTTCTATTGAAAACATCTCGAAGCGGTTTTTTTGTTTTTTGTTTTAAATATATTCGAGGGTAATGAAATGGTATCGTTAATTTTTCGATCCAACAATTCCGAATAATGTTTTCGGAAAATTTCTCGTGTTGGGCTTTTTTCAACAATAGCGGCATTTGTTGCTAGCGTGCATATGTTGATTGCCTGTGGATATGGATTTGAAAGTTATGTAATTAATTTAAAAAAACTAATAGTCGTATCAACAAAAGAAAAACACCACTAGATTCGTATCCGTGAAATCTCAAAGCTGTTTTTTGTTCTTTTGTTTAAACAAATTTTTAAACTATTACATTACTTCTTATAGTTCTGAAATTGCTATAAAGAAAGTAGCTATCGTGTTGAAAAGTTGATAAAACTATTCCATTCCTCTCGAAAATATCTCAAAGCGGGTTTTTTGTTTTAAATATTTTCAAGAGGAATCCAAAGGTATTGTTAATTTTTCAATCCGACCATTCCGAATAATTTTTTCAGAAAATTTCTCAATATGCTTTTTTTCAATAAGTGCGCAATTTGTTGTTTAGCATGCATATGCTGATTGCATGTGGATACATATTTGAAATTTATGTTATTAATTTAAAAAAAATAATGGTCGTATCAACTAAAGTAATTACCGGATTAAAAAATTGACAAAGCCATTGCATTCCTCTCGAAAATATCTTGAAGCAGGTTTTTGCTATTTGTTTTAAATATATTCGAGAGTAATGCAATCGTATTGTTAATTTTTTAATCAGACTATTCCGAATAATGTTTTCAGAAAATTTCATAATGTGTTTTTTTTCAACAAGTGCGGAATTTTTTGTTTAGCATGCATATGCTTATTGCATGTGGATACATATTTGAAATTTATGTTATTAATTAAAAAAAAATAATGGTCGTATCAACTGAAGTAATTACCGCATTAAAAAATTTACAAAACCATTGCATTCCTCTCGAAAATATCTCGAAGCGGTTTTTTTACTTTTTGTTTTAAATATATTCGAGGGTAATGCAATGGTATAGCTAATTTTTAATCAGGCAATCATTTTTTTTATAATAATTTTAAAACTGTAAAAAGTAATGTTCTTATTTTTTAAAATTATTTAAACACAATACCAAAAAACCGGATTGAGACTTTTCGGAGAAGAATCTAGGGGTGCTTTCATTTTGTTGATACGACTATTAATTTTTTTTTTAAATAATTGCACCAATTTCAAATCCATATCCACAGGCCATCAGCTAATGTACACTAAATAACAAATACCGCAATTGTTAAAAAAATGGTTTTAAAAAATTTCACTGAGATATTTTCGAGAGGAATGCAATGCATTGTTAATTTTTCAATATGACTATTCCGAATAATATTTTCAGAAAATTTCTTGATGTGGGTTTTTTTTATCAATTGCGGAATTTTTTGTTTAGCATGCATATGCTGATTGCCTGTGGATATGTATTTTAAAGTTTTTTTTTGTTTTAAATATTTTCGAGGGTGAAGCAATGATACTGCTATTTTTCAATCCGCCAGTTATTTATTTTTTACCAATCGCAGCACTGTAAAAATCAATGTTATTGTTAAAAAAATTGTTTAAACAAAAAAAAAAATACATCGCAATATTTTCGAGAGGAGTGCAATGGGATTCTTAATGTTTCAATACGACTAATCCGAATATTTTTAGAAAACATTTCGCTATTATTCACTATACTGTTTATAGCAATTGTTACTGTTTTCCAAAGAAATTTTTTTTAGAATTTAATTTAATATTTTTTTCTTGAGTAATTCAACTAAGCTTTTCAAATCTATCTTTTGCAAAATAAATTTTTAATTTAATTAGAAAGGTTTAAAACGGTATTTGAATAACTTGCGGTATTTCCGCTAATAACAGATCGGATTAAAGATTCTAGAATCCATTATACAGGACAAATTTTTTTTTAATTTAACCAAGTCATTTATTTAAAAAATATGTAGTGTACAAATAAGGAAAAACAGTTATTTTTTAATTCATTTTGAGTAAAAAGCTTGTAAATAAGATAAATAAACATTTTCGTTAAGCACATGCTAAGTTCTTTTCCTTTATTTCACAATAAACCTTGTGCCAGTTTATAAACCCTTTTGTTTGTATTTTTTATATCTATTGCACACGAGAAACGTATTCTTCACTTATCTAACGCACACAAACCTAATTCTATAACATAAATTAACACTACTACATACAACGCAATTCCCCAACGCATAATATCACACGCTGGGTATATCCAGCGAAATGGCGGTTATATACTAACCAACGAAATTATCACCGCTTGTGAGAAACGACCAGTGCCGGGCCAAAAATTGGCGGTGCCCTAATTGATTTTTCATTTTTTTACTTCAACGTCGAATATTTTTTTGATGTGTTTCATTTAAATGTTATATTATGACTATCCTAATTGATTATTTTCAAAGCTAAGAATATTTAATTTAATGTAAATTTACTTTAAATTTATTTCTGTGTATTCGCGTCCAAAGTTTAGTACACATTTACTTTTTGTGAGTTTCATAAGCGCTGGACGATTGATAATATGAATAAGTTAAATATTTTTCTCTAAAATAAATTGACACATAATATAAAAATAGATTGTAATTGCTGCCCAAAAAATTTATTTTTTTAATTGCAAAACAAGACATTGCACAATTTTTTTTCCTACTTGTATAATTTAAAACTTAAAAAGTAAAATATTTTTTTAAATATTATACTATTTGGCAGAAAATAACCTTTCGTATTAAAAAATCATATTTTTGAGTTAAAAATTCCACATTTTTGTAAAAAAATTCATATTTTTGGTTGAAAGTGAACTCTTCTGTTAAAAAATTATATGTTTTGTTTAAAAATTTAACTGTTCTGTAGATAATTAACCTCTTCGGCTTAGAAATTCAACAATTTTGTTAAAAATTCTTCTTGTTTGAGAGAATATTAATCTTTTTGATACAAAATTTATTTTTTTGCTCAAAGTTATAACACTTGGTTTTTAGTAAAAATAATATGTTAAAAATTAAATATTTTTTAATTGAACCCCTTTTTTTCTGAAAATTTGACTCTTTTGTTAAAAATTCGTCTTTTCGATTGTATTGTAAGTAATTTTTCATAGGATTAGTCGATGAATATTTTTCTTGATTGAAAGAAAGGTATTTTTTTCATTCAAAGAATCTTTTTTTTGAGTGTATTTAAATTATTACAAGAAGAAAAAAAAGTTTTAATAACATTTTTTTTCTAATTTAAATGTTTCATCCGAAAAATTATCCATTTTTCTTTATTCATGATATACTTTTATTTTCAATTTTTCTAAAATTTATAAAAATGCAAACAACAATTTTATTTTATAAACTTTTTGAAATTGTAAATTACAGTTAAATGCAAAAAAATTGTGTTAAGAAATCTAATTTCGATCAGTTTTGTAAGTTATTACAAAGTTTTAAAATTTGTTATATCTTATTAGCTTCATCTGTTAAAAATAAAATATTTTAAAATAAGATACAAGAAATATTTCTTTTCGTTCGTAAATATTGTCATATGTAAGTGATAGAAATTTTGCTCTCTAAACTTACTTCTTTTTTAATTTCTGAAAAATAAATTAAAAAAAAAACCTTTCCGCTTCTTATTTATTCTAAAAAACTTTTCATATAATGCAAAAAGATCAATTAAAATGAAACAAAAATTTAGACAAAATAATTTACATATTTTATTTTTAGTTTAATGACATAACCTAAAACGGAACTTTAACTGAATACCCATTTTGTATTTTTCCATACTAAAATTAAGTAACAATTATAAATTATTCATTTTTAATCTTTAAACGTTTCATTGAAATAATCCAGAACTATACTTATGCTACATTACATTAAAAAACGTCTAATTGCACTGAATCTTATTCCACTCCAAATATTCAACTGTTTCACTGCTCTAACTCCAAAATGTCCCACAAGTGTATACTTAAACTGTAATGAATTAGACGCTCGTCCAGAATTTTCCCTCTCTGGTTGCTTACTTTTTCTTTTTGAGAAAAATTTTTTATTGCACTAAATCTTATTGCACTCACAATATTTAACAGTTTGACGAAAAACACTCTAAAATGTTGTCATCCTGCTTCATCTGCTCCATTCACCATGGTTACCGCGCATGCGCGCTTTACTCGGATGCGCATTCTACAGCCGCGCATCAAAGTTCCATACATGATTGAAAGTTTTACCATACCAGTGTATGGTATTCACGACGTGTATGGGAAATTTACAAGTGAACAACGGAAAATTTCTATTCCTGTATGGGATATTTAAAATTATGGGAAAAATGACATACTTTCATATACGAAAATGACGATTATTTTTTAGAGTAGTGATTGTGACTGACTAGTTTGTCTTTCAATCATTTTTTTTAACTAATTCAAATTTAAACAGATTGTAATTATTTATTTTGGAATTATATTCGATTACGGTCTATTTTCTTATAACTGTAAATGTTAAATTCGACCTAAAGGACATTGCCACATACGTACGATTTTCTTTAGTATGGCAGATATAAATATTATTATAATCTTAATACATCTTTTATTTTTAATGAGAAAAATAATAATGATTTATTAATTAATTATAAACAACTCTATAATGTAAAACTGCGATAGCTGCTTTCTGTATTGCTAAAAATCATATTTTGTCTAGTGTACTTTCAGATTACTGGTTCACACTGCATTCAATACTGTGAAAACTGAATTCTTAAATTTTAAAAATTAAATTCTTGGACTTTTCAAGCTAAAATTAAAAAATTCAAGCAATCCATACTTGATTACCTGAATATTTTTAAAGATAATGATAATTTTTTTCTATACTTACCAACATAATGCAGAATAACTACCCCCGCCAAGACGAGGGACAGGACTCCCATTATCCTTAAATCTTGAAGAAACTGATGACTCAAAAATTTATTAAAAACGTAGTTAACGAATATTCTGAAAAATCGTGTCTTTATATATTATTTTGTGATATTTTTATTTTTCTCTTGCCGAGCATAGATAGCAGAAGGCTTTTATTGTGGGGCTTGGTGAGATACAAAAGTGTTAGTCCGATATTATCTTATTTATTCTATTTTTTATTTCTGGCGCGAGTGATTTTATTTTACCTTGATAATTTAGAATGTGTATGAACAATCATGAAAAAGAGTTAATTTACTTTTACATTGGGATTCATTTTTAATTATTAATATTGAAATATAACTTTATGCTAAAATTAAATAAAATGCAACTTATTTGTCATACTAGAAATCCTATTGATAATGAAGCCTCAAAATTAATTAGATTCTTACTTTTATTTTTGACCGGAAACAAACAGTGGTTGTTGTTGTGTCAAATTCTTTATTTTCCTTAACGAAAAATACGTTTTAACTCTTTCGCAAAAGGTCTTATTTTTTCAATAATAATTAAGTAAGCAAGATAAAGAATTTTGCCAGTCATTGATTCAAAGTGGCACAGTAAATGGAAAATAAAAAAAAAAGTTAAATAAAAGAACGCGATTGTGTATTGCGTATTATGATGTATTGCGAAATATCTCGATACCTATTGAAGTAAAATTTTTTTTAAATGTATCATTTTTAGGACACCTGTCCCAGGCATGGAAAGAAATTTTGTGAAATTTAAGGAAATTATAGAATTTAAGGAATTCGTGGAAATCATAAAAAATAATTCCAAAAATTTTCCGGAATTTATACTGTTAGGTTGAGAATTCCTAATTTTTATTAAAAGTTCGTTCTTTTTTATAGAAAATTGAACTTTTTTTAAAAAAATTATTATTTTTTTAGTTAAAAATTTAACTTTTTGCTGCAGAATTCTTGAACTTTGTTAAAAGATCGTTATTTTTGGCAGTGAACTAATCTTATTGTTTAAAAATTTACCTTTCTTAATTAAAAATTCAGTTTTGGTTTAGAATTCTTGAATCTTGTTAAACATTCGTTTGTTTTGGAAGAGAATTTATCTTTTTTTTTTAAATAATCTTTTTGGTTACAAATTTTTTAAAATATTTTTTAAAAATTCAGCTTTTGTAGTTGAAAGTTCAAATTTTCCATTGAGAATTGTTGAAATTTTTTCAAATTTTCGATTTTTTTAGTAGCAGATTAATCTTTTTTTTTGGAAATTTAGGTTTTTAGTTAAAAATTCAAATGTTTGGTCGAGAATTCTTGAATATTAGTAAAAATTTGTTCTTCTTTGGTAGTAAACTATTCCTTTTTTTTAAGAAATTAATCTTTTTCATTTAAAAATTTAAGAACTAGATTTTAGAATTGAACCACTTTCTTAAAAATAAAAAAAATAAATCATTCTTATAAATTCAACTTTTTTATTAAAAAATTCATCTTTTTGGTTGAAGATTCTTCAAGTTCTTAAATTTTTTTATTAGGTAGCAAGTTAATCCTTTTGTTTAAAAAGGTATCTTTTTAGTTAAAAAATTAACAACTAGGTTTTAAAGTTGAACTACTTTTTTAAAAATAAAAAAAATTAATCTTTCTTAAAAATTCAACTTCTTTAGGATATATTCACCTTTTTGTTTGAAAATTCTTGAAATGTTTTATTTTTTTTTTAAATTATATTTTCAGCCAAAAATATCAGAATTAAATTCTCCATAAAAACAATCAATTTTAAACCAAAAAGAATTAATTCTCAACAAATAAAAAAGAAACCGTTTCAATAAAATATATAAATTTTTAACTAAAAATATAAATTTACAAATTAAACCCAGAATAGTTCAATTTTCAGTCAAAAAATTAAATTTAAGACAAAGAACAAACGAGTTTTTAGCAAAATTATTTATTTTTCAACTGAAAATATAAATTTTAAAGAAAACTTGGATTCAGCTGAAAAATTAATTTTCCACGAAAAAGAAACGAATTTATCACAGCGATGAATTTTTGACCAAATAGTGGAATTTTTATCATGAACGATACACTGTCTATAAAAAAAAAAACGGATTTTAAACTAAATTTTTTTTCTAACCTAAGAAACGAATTCTTAACATAAAAATGTAATTTTTAAGTTTTCTACAAAACAGAAAATTTTATAGAAAAAAAAGATTATATTTATATTGAAAAAGGTGAGTTTTCCACAAAAGATGGAATAGTTAATGTGAATTTTCATCTAAAATGATAAATTATCGACTAAAAAAAAAAAATAATTTTTAACCCTACAAATTTTCTACCAAAAATAAAATTGACCTAAATTCTCAATTAATAAAATAAATTTTCAACCAAAATGGAAACGAATTTTTAACAAAATAGTTAAATTTTCAAGAACAGAAATTTAATTTTTACCGAAAAGATAAAACAGATAAAACAGATTCAATTTTGAACAAAAAATGAAAGTTACATTTTTAGCTTCAAGTCTTCCGAAAAACCTAACAGTTTGAACAATTTTAGGTAATGTTCAGGGTAACTTAGGGTATACTCTGCGCAATTATAAATATTTTTATAAAGGAACAGTTATGACTTTTAGATAACCTAAAAATTTGTACATTTTGGAATATCTCAGGAAATTTTCCCTAACGTATCATCATACAACATAATCTAAAATTGTTGTGTTTGGCGAAAATCCCTCAACATAACATCAAATTTTTCTAGTCTATAAATTTTCTTTAAGACTTAAATATCTCCGTTGAAAAATATTTAATTATAGCGAGAATTTTCGACCATAACCTTCAATCTTCTATAGTACCTCACTGCTTTTATTGCAAAATATCCAATTTGATCAGCAAATTAGTGCCATAAATTGTTGACAGAGACTTCTGGGTATTTATTGAGAATAGCTCTGATTATTACAATCGAGGGAGAGCATAAAGAGCATAAAATTATTCATTTTGTTTAGTCCGAAAACGTTAATTAACATCTCGATCATCAAAAAAGTTAAAGCGATGGTAAGCAGCGGCCGCCTCACAAATTATATCATCGGTTTCAAGCATCCTTATATCCCTGGCCATGAATCTTAGTTACGGGAAAGGGTAGCACTAGCGCTGCACACGGAACACATGCGAAACTAATGTTTTGATTTGTCCGTCGTGCCAGAAAGGGCATGAGTAGCTTGAAATTCTACACAGTTTATAGCACAAAAAATTATCAATTTACAAACTAAAGGCAGTTTTTCTAAGAAATTTAACGTTCGATTTTCTCGAAAAACGCATTTTTTAATTTTTTGCTAATTGTTTTAAAATTTTTACTTTGATGCGGAAGATATCTTCTGAGTTTGATGCTAGATATATAATTTTTGCAGAGGAGAATTTTTTTCGTATAGTCGGAAGTTCTACTTTTTCTCGGAAAGAATGACAGACACAAAAAAATTTTTAGGTGACAGTTGGCGCGTGTTCTGAAAAAATATTTCTCGTTCTTTTGCGATATCTTTAATTGTTTATAAAAAAAATTACATTTTTAATGAAAAAAATTCTTCTGGCCTCAAAAATATTTAAGCTATCATGATGTTGATCAAATGCCTTTTTTCTAACAGTAAAAACTTTTAAAAATTAAATGGATTTCTGCTGTTAGAAGAATGGTATTTCATCAGCATCATGCTGGCTAAACTGTTTTTGATGCCTGGAGAATTTTTTCCCTAAACATTTAATTTTTGAATTTTCCTCGGTAACGATGGAAGCAAATTAAAAAAATATTTCAAGTTTTAAAATCTTTGATGAGGTAGCTGAAACCTTAGCACTAGGTAAAAAATTTGGTGTTCCTTTTAATGGTAATAAATTACCTATTATTAACATGGCTACTAATATAGAAAATTGTTAAAAAAATCTAGCACATGAAGATCAGAAACTTAATATCAGAAAAACAGTTACTCAATTAATCTCAAATCTTAATCGAATCAATAACTTTAGGAATTTTAAAAAATATATTAAACTTGTTCAAAATTTTCAAAAAGAAAACAAAAATGTATTTTTTGTAAATGCCGATAAGGGCAACATAACGGTAGCAGCCAAAGGAGATAAATATAATGAAACAGTAGAAAATATGCTGAACTATGATTTTTTGTATATAAACTAAAAAAAAAAACTAGTCTTGTTTCAAAAATAGAAGGTAAATGTAACGACATAATTTCTATAGGGGAGAAAAAAATATTAATTAATGAACAAACTTTATATAAATAAAAAACGCACAATAGTACCGTATCTAAAGCTTATGCTCTACCAAAAGTACATAAGCAAAATTTTAAATGAAGATTAATTGTATCCACAATTGGTTTTCCTACATAAAACCTTTCCAAATATATTTCTTATGTTGTCAAACCGATTTCAGGGAACACAGAATCTTTTGTCAAAATCAGCTGGAATTTAAAAGATACTTCAAAAAAGATCACAGTTCCTCCAACGCATTATTGGTTTCATTGGATGTTGTTTCAATGTTTGACAACATAGCATTGGATTGCGTTGAAGAGAAATTAATACAAAATAACAATTTAACTAAAGTAACAAAAAAATGAACTTCTAGTCGCTACTAGAATTGTTTTTAGGAATATAGTTTTATTTTTGAATAAAAAATATTATAAACAAATAAATGGTTTTCCTATGTGCTCACCGCTGTCTCCTATAGTTTCAAATTTGGTTTTAGAAGATGTAGAAAAAAGAGCATTAAAAAAATGAATTTCGGACAACTTTTATATGAAAGATATGTGGATGATATTTTAGCTATTGCTCCTAGGGAAAAAATTGATTATTTTGTTAATACTTAATTTTGATTCCCATCATTTGTATTGTCAAAAGGTCAGACTAATAAAAGGTTTAATAGATAGATGCATAAACTTAAATGATATAAAATTTAGGAAAGAAAATTTGGACCAAATTAAAATCACATTAATTCAAAATATTTGTCCACTTCCTTTGATAAATAGTATTATTAGACAAAGAATTCATGAAATCTATAATGGTTCAAGTAGAAAAAATAACTCTATTGACACGTATAATAAATCAGATCGCTACCATTTGTTCAAGGACTCTCTAAAGGTTGAGAAATTCACTGAAGAAATTTAACATAAGAGTTTATTTTAGAAATAATAACACTCTTAACAAAATTTTACCTAATCAAAATGACATTGATACTACTGTAAATTTATCTGGAATGGTATATCTCATTAAATGTAATTACTGTGAAAAAGTTTATATTGTTGAAACAGGGAGAAGACTATAAACTAGAGTTTCCGAACATAAAAGAGATTGCAGATTTGGAAATTCGAACACATTGCTGGAATTTAGCCCATTATTTTAATCTTGATTTCAATAATATTAAAACTCTAGCCAACGAAAAATAATACTACAAAATACGAATATTGAAATTTATATTTATAAATAAATATCATAATGCTTCTATTAATTTACAGACACAAATTATGAATATTAATCAAATATATCAGAGTATCATTAAATAATTTTAAAGTCAAATTCAGTTGCTTTAGCGCGCTTTTCTCATTTGCGGTTCCTTTAAAAAAAGCCTCTTTAAATTTTGAGGCTTTCTTCACATTTTTTTAATAACATTTTTTAACAACTTTAAACACATTTTTTTAATAACATTAGTTTAACAATAATATAATAAAACAGTTGTTATTCATATAATTTTATTTTAGATTCTTTGGAAAAGGGACGCAGTGATGACAAAAAGTTAGAGCATTCTTAATAAACGAACTTTTTTATTGATATACATTGAAGGTCGAAGAAAGGATTGACTTGATTCTTATCAAATCTGATTATTAATTTTTAAAGTTTCAATTAGTTTTCTGCTTTGTGCCAGTATTTTTCTCACTCTTTAATTTTTTGGCGATAGTCTCAACATTTGTTTTCTTCGCAGGCCTCTTTTGCTGTTTCTGTTTTTTGCCATTCGTGAAGATGTCATATTCCTCAAAGGAAGAAAACTTCTTGAGTTGAAATGTTCCATCTTTAGTGGGAATGAAAGCGTGGTACTGTAATGTACCTGGTATCACTACAGCTTTGTCAAATCAAGTTCGCAGTAAATCGGTAGCTAAGGCATGATGTTCTTTGCAGCTGAAAAAATTCGGTTTTCTTACAGTTATTCTTTGCCCACTGAAGCAAAGCATGGGGCGTTAGTATGTGATGATTCGGGGAACGTTTTAAGCTTGAACGTGCTGCCTGTATCTTTATATTTACTTCTATACCATCACATGCACCCTTTCCATGAGATGTACCATGGAAGTGCCCTTAAGCTTTGATACCAAAATCTTCTTCATGGGCTTGGGGATTAGCAAAGCTACTCTTATTTTTGAAATGTTTCCCTGCATCATCAGTGAAATAGAAGATTCTCTTTGCCTTGAAATGAGTTTTCAAGTAATCTACCATTATCTCCTGATACTCGTGAACAGCCACCGCCTCATCAGCTTAGTTATCAGATATGATTGCGATACTTACCTGTTTGAGCTCTCCATCTTTTTTATCATAAATCAACACAGTGGATATTGTAGCTTGTTCAATATTCCAGTGGAATGATTGCGCTGCATTCCGAATTATAATGCAATCGAAGCAAATAAAAATCTCTCCAGGCGATAAATTTTGTTTCAGGTTTTTGAGAAAGAATGATCGCTGCTTTAAAATAAAGTGCTAAGTTTTTTATTTCAAGAGCCTTTTACAGAAATCATATATGGATTCATCAATATCCATTAACTGAGTCTTCAGAGTATATCTGTCGGCCTGTAACCCAATTTTAAATCTCACTTCATTATTACCAGGTTAATCAAAAGCTTTTTGTGCTGTAACCTTTTAAGTTTGCAGTACCTGCGCAGTGAGTCAGTATCCTCTATTAAATGTTGAATATTTATTACAGTCAGCATCAACTTGACATTCTCATGATGGACGCAAACGCACACATGATGAGTGCCACTGCCTCCTACTAGAACACAATGACGAAGTCTAAATTTTGTGAATTTCGAAATATTGATCTTCAGGCAAGTTCCATCATCACTCTTGATCGACACAAAGTCTTTCATTCCTTTCAGCATTCGACTTATGTTATCAAGTTCATAAAAGTTCTTCACTAAAGTTTCAGTTTCAAGCGTCAATGCTTTTCCTCTTTTTGGATTTGGAAGCATAAAAATTCCATGCTCTTCAACTACTTTTATGACACTTCTTGCTTTTCACTCTGATGTTGAAATTGTTCTTAAAGATCTTCAGATAAATTGAATTTTTCGATTGTTTGACCAAGTACTTCAACAACAGCTTTATGATATTTGTTTTCAAACTGCAGATTGGTGTCTAAGACATCTAAATCTTTCTCCCTGTCATACAGCTGATAGTGATCATTATCAGAAATAATTTCATGATCCTCAATATCTACCTTATCTCCACCAGAAGGCTCTGCAATATTATCATAGTTCAAGAATGATATTCCGGATGAGTTGGTATCTACATGAAATAAACATAAGCAATCATTCTGGTAGCGTAGGGAATTTCAAACGCAAGCCATGGGAAACACCACGCAGCTTAAGATTAGATTCTTTACGCCTTACTTTTTAAAAAGGATTAATACATCTATTCTTCCAAATTTCAATGACTTTTTTTCGAAGGCATTGTGCAGAAAGCACTTTTTTATATTAAAAACGAGATTTTTACATAAGAATGACTAAAGTCACGATATTTCCAGAAATACAATTATAAAAATAATAGATAAAGGAGAATAAGAATAAAAAAATAAAGAATAAAATAAATTTACATGCAAACCTGCTTTGCTTAATTCGATTTCAGATTAAATCTGTAAGTAAAATACGAATATTATATTTCGGTTTCTTATAACTTTAAAAATTATCTTCTCTTGTGAAAATCGCATGCATATGGACGTGTGAAATGCGCGGGTAGATTCAAAAGTTGTATATTCTGACCACCAATTTTTAAATCATATTTGCAATTAATTTTGCACTGACCATAATGCAGGCCTTGATGATTCACCCTGAAATGCGCTCAAAGACGAATTAATTTGCTACTCTAAAAACTGGGGTTCTTATATGAAAAAATCTGAGCTTTGTTTTAAAACTATCTTGAAGAAAAAAAAGTGTCCAAATTGGAAAAAAGTCAATTTTATTTTTTATTTTCAAAAATTTGGGTCAAGTTTGGACTTTTTTTTAAAATCGTTATGATTGTCAGAAATTTTGTGAAAAAATCAATCAAAAACATTTAAAGGGAAATTTTGTTTTAGGCTGTAGAAAAGAAGTTGCAAATTTTTGAAAGGAAGGCTTTCCCTAAAAACCGAAAAATTGTACCCCTCCACTTTCATAAATAATTACCAAAATAAATCAAATCACATTTTTCTCTATGTATCGTTTTTATGTTAAAAATATAATTTTCGCTTTCACATTATTATTTTTTTTGATAAAATTAAATATTCTACAAGTCTTCCTTTAAATTTTTTACAAATCTGCAGTCGTTTCGCGTAATGTAGAAATTTCAATTCTCTGAATACTACTTTCGATAAATAAAGACAAAGAGATGAGCATTATGGAAAAATAACGTTTGGTTAAAAATTGAACATTTTTTCAAATTTCGGACAATTGCAATACTTTCTCAATTATAAATAATGAGAATTTAATAAATTGTAACAAACTCGTATCTTGTTTGAGGATTAGCAGCTTTCGTCTATCAATTTCTTTTCGTAACTTGTGCCATTTTTCCAAAAATTATTTTTTATTTTCAATGTAATTTTTCACGAAGAAAACAAAAACTACGCGTCCTATCAAGAAGTAATTTTGAAGAAATTTGTAGATCTTTTTTTGGCAAAAACTGTTTTGTTTTTGTATGCTTTGTTACATTTTGCATAGTTTGACCGCAAAATGGAATTTTTTATTTTTTATGTTTTTTGTGCAATAAAAGTTTTAATTTTCCATTTTTTCGAGAAAATCCAAGAAGTTACGATAATCTAGAAGGGCTTTTAAAAATCATTTTTTTTTCTTCCTTGATTTTTTTCCTATATCGTGCATTATTTGGCTTAAAATTTTAATTTTCGATTAATTTAAAAAAATTTTAAAATGCTGTAACTGAGAATTTTCTTTTTATCCAAAAAATTCATAAAGATAAATTGTTTGGCTTTCTGATTACTATGGATAGACTTGCATAACATTTTTAAACATAAAAATGG
Source organism: Druon quercuslanigerum (assembly GCA_010014905.2). Classification (NCBI taxonomy): domain Eukaryota; kingdom Metazoa; phylum Arthropoda; class Insecta; order Hymenoptera; family Cynipidae; genus Druon; species Druon quercuslanigerum. The sequence continues at coordinate 15,023 of JAAAKG020055278.1, read as the reverse complement.
GCAAATAAAAAATGTCTAGGTAACAAATTAAAACTAGTTGTTAAAACGATTATGATCCCAAAATTAAATAATAAAATCTTCAATTAAAGAAATTATGCTTTGATTGACGATACAACTAATTAATTTTTAATGAAATTTTTTGTTTCTACCATAGAGATGCATATTGCCTAGAATGTTTAAAGCCACAACAAATTGCATGATAAACTTTAACGGGTATTTCCCATTAGAAAAAAAGAAATTTTCGTCAAATTTATTCAGATTAGTGCATATTAGCTCAATCGAATAAAAACTGAATAATTTTCATGACAATCAGCTATAGAATACGAATAAAATATTACTTTTTGAATATCATCCTCATTATTCTATCTTATAGGGTCCCAAAAAACTCTGAAGAATTTTTAATGACTTGGTATTTTCGCTAATTAAAGATCTTATTATTTACACTCGAGCCGATTAAATTTGAAGAAATTTTTATTTTTAATTTAAGAGGGGCATTCCTTAAAGACTTATATCATACGAAAATAAGGAAAAGCAGTTATTTTTTAATTCAGTAACAAGTACAAAAACTTGTAAATAGGATAGTTAAACATTTTCGTTAATGACATTCTAATTTCTTCTCCTTTATTTCACAATAAACCTTGTATCCGTTTATAAACCCGGTTTTCCATATGTATTATATCGTCGCAGACAAAACAAACAAATATATTGCTACATAGTTTCTAGAATAAGAAAACAAGTATTTCACTGGCTCCGGAAGTTATAATAAACTTATAAAAATTTAATTGCAATTGAGTGATTTTAACAACTTGTTTTTCTTGATCGAAAAACAAATATTAAATTAAACATTAACAAAAAGCCATTTTCTTTAAGCAAATAGGTTTATCATTTTTTCTTTAAAGGACCATTTAAAATATGAAATAACTACATAGCAAATTAGAATTTAAAAATTAAGGTTTTAGCAAAATCAAAATAGAACTACGAAATTGGATTTCTTGGTATTCTTTCATAAAAAAAGATTGTTTTTTAGTTAATTAGATTAATGCTAAGCTAATCGTCACATTCTCTAATGAGCTAGTGCAACCCTTGTTTTAGAGACTTGAAATGTGTCCCAAACAAAAAATATAATAACTTTTAGGAAAACAACTTCCAGTAAAATCTTTAGCGATCTTTATTTGATCTACGGAACAAAAAAGCAGCCAAGAAATAAAAAATGTAAAAATTTGGTTTGTTTAATGATATGCTTGTTTGTACACCTGGAATAACTTGGAAGATGATGATAATTTTTAATATATTTACTAATACAATTCAGAATAGCTACCAAGTTTATGACCAGGGAAAGGAATTCTATTTTCTTCAAACCTTGAAGAAACTGATTACAGACAAATTTAGAAAACAATACAACTGATGAATATTATTAAAATTGGGGTCTCTATATACTATTTTGTATATTCCACTTCCGAGCAAAGATAGTCGAAGGCTTTTATCATAGGGCTTGTTGAGACCTAAAAGAATTTAAGAAATTTTTCTAGCAGTAACAGCATTTTGGAATTTCAAATCAGAAAAATTTCGAAAAATTCTTTTCAAAAAATTAGGTTATAGGTTTGGACAATGTCATAAAGTAAAAAATTAGGTTGGAGCGCTAGATGAATCACAATGTGCTATTAGAGTCAATTCAAGAAAAAAAAAATTTGTAAAACAAACAATAATATTTTTTCGTTTAGATAAGTTGAAAAAATGTCTTAAGAATAATGAAATAAAACTTTTTTCAATATTTTAAAATCCCTAAAAATACTCTTTAAAATCCCATCAAGTCCCTAGTAATTCCTTGAAATCACTTGACCTATTATAGATCCTGTAAGATTTGTTTATAATCCTAAAACTCTTCCAAATTTTTTTAAATCCCCTTAACTTTTTTACATTTATTTAAAATCTTTCGAAGTTTCTCGAAATTGACTCAAATAATTCAAATATCTTAAAATCTTTTCTGTTTTCTCAAATTCCTTTAAATGTCTTGAAAATCCTTAAAATCTTTGAATCTTTTCAAATCCCTTGAAATCTTTTAAAATAATTTTTTAATTACTAACTTGACATTAATTGAAATCACTAAAATTGTCTACTCAAGTCTCATAAAATTGTTTGCCAGTCCTTAAAATTTTTGAATTAGTTTTGGATTATTTTGAAATTCTTTAAAAATAAACTTTACGATTCCTTGAAATCACTTGATTTCTCAAAAAGGCTTAAAGTCCTCAAATTTTTCTTGAAATCTATTCAAGTGCTTTAAGATAATTGAAAATATTTCAAAATTGAATAAAATTAATTAAAATCTTTTAAAATCCTTCACAATTTTAGACTACTTAAAATTTCTTAAAAATCCTTAAAATGTTAGAATATTTTTAATCCCTTTAAATCCATCAAACCTTGTTAAAAATTTGTAATAAATTTTGATTTGATTTTTAAATTTTTTAAAGAGAAAATTTGAAATCCCGTCAAGTTCCTAGATTAATTTCTTAAATTCACCATTCTTTAGAATAAAATTATTTGATTTGTAAAAGCTTCAGTTGTTTTAAAAATAATCTAAAATATTTAAAATCTTGAGAAGATTCAGAAAAGAGTGATGCCAAAGTTCGCCTATTTTTTTGACCTCCCTAGAAAACTGGTAAAAAAATATAAAAATATTTTACAGGTATCAAATTACACTTTATTGAAAATCAAAATAAAAATCGCTTTTCGTTTCTAAAATTTGTCAAAAATTACCCCTATTTAGCTGTTCAGAAGACCTCAAAAAATTTAAAAATAGAAAATAACACTAATTATAAAATCACGTTTCACATCAATCCCGTATGAAAAAAAATGATTTTATAATTAGTGGTATTTCCTATTTTTTAATTTTGTCGTGGACTTTGTCGTGAAATACCCCTAAAAAGGGGTAATTTTTTGAAATATTTAAATAACGAAAAGCAATGCTCCTTTGGCTTTTAATGACGAGTAATTTGACACCTGTAACATATTTTTAAATTTTTTCACTAGGTCTCATAACGAGTTCCAAAAAATAAGTGAAAAAACAGCCTATACATTGTTGAAGATTTAGAACAAAAAAATAGAAGCTTTTTAAGAATGTTTAAAGCTTTTAAAAGAAAACAAAAGTTGTCTAAAGATTTCTGCATAAATTTTAAATGATTTACTTGTTTTGAAAAAGGGATTCTAGAAAAAAATTAAATCAGAATTAGGATATTACCAAAAAATTCTGTTTTAATTACAAGTTAATTTGAAACTTCACAAAAATTTCGAAATGAATTTTTATGATTTTAAGGAAAATTTTGTTGTCTTTCAAATATATTAGGACTAATTTAAAAAAATTTGAATGATATTCATAAGGCTTAGAAGTCTTGAAAACATTATAAAAAATTGCTAATTTGAAAATTACAAAAATTTTGAGAAAAATGTAGAATTTTTACAATTTTTTTTAAAAAAGAAGCGTCTTATGAATTTGAAAAAGTTTTGAGAGTATCAAATCATTTTTTCTATATTGTTAGGAATATTTAGAGATAATTCCTGTGAGATGTTAGGACAATTTTTTATTATTTTGTAAAATTTAAAATGAATTGTATTTTAAAAAAATATTTAAGTTTTAAAAACTGAAACGAAGTTATTGTAAACTTAAAAACCTTCAATTTTATAATTTATTCAAGGCCTAACTTATTCCTTTCAATAATTCAAATATTTTTTTATCAAGCATACATTTTTTGGAGGAACTAGCATCATGATAATTTTTAATACGATATAAAAAAAACTTTTAAAAAAACTTGTAGACAGTTAAAGAGATATTTAAGACTTTTAGAAGTTTGGGAGAAATTTAAGAATATTTTATCAATTTTAGGAACTATTTTCGAGTTTTTGAATACTTTGATTCTCTTCTAAATTTATATTATGTATGAGTCTCATTTAAACAGACTCAACTTTTCCTTATATATGAATACATATAGAAGAGTTAAAAAAAAATTAGCCTAAATTTTGACTGATTCTTTTTCAGTATTTATTAAAATCTTTTGAAATATTTAGAAATCCTTATAGCTTTTTGTGTGAAATAATATTTTTTTAATAAAAAGAATGAAACGTTTTCCCAGTAGTCTCATGCAAATTTTTTTATTCATTTTAAACGTTCCAAAACACTTGAAAAATTTTTTACTTTTTTTTAATCTTAAGAAAAATTTTTTATTTCTTTAAAACATTTCAAAATATTTAAGAAGTTTCTTTTTTTAAAATATTTACAAATCTGCTTCTTGCTTTTAACTCTTTTCAAATTTTTTGCAACTTAATTTTTTTTCTTTTCTATTGTAAATGTAAATCAAGGTGATTCAATTTTTTTCAGACGTGTTTAAAAAATCCTGCTTTCAGCACCTCTTTAATTCGAGATTTTTTTATATAGATATTTGATCTAGTATTTTATATATACTTAAATACTAAATTAGGATAACTAGGAACAACAATAATTTATAATTTATTAAAGAAATACAAAGCCAGTAACAGTATCCAATTTAATATTATATTAAATTAAGAAAAAGCTGGAATATATTTCTTTGTGGTTTCGATGTGCTTTATTTCCTTGCTGGATCACCATAGACACACTCTGCAAGAGATTTTCTGTAAATATTTTGAGGTTTTTGAAATTCTCTAAATTCAGGATATAATTTTGCTCTGGCATCTTCAGGAGTTATGGTTTCGAAATGAGCATGATGTAAGCCTAGCTTGGATAGTTTTACCCTCGGTCCGTCTTCATCACGATATATTGCAAAAAGAAGGAACTCACGCGGACCCAGAAAAACTGCAACAATCTTTCCAGATGGATCTACGACCGCGTCACAGATATGGCCTACTAGTGATAGTTTTCGGTCATGTCCGTCAACTCTGAAGAAAAAGCCTTCAGGAAATTCGACTCCGCCTATTATGTGTGATTCTGGAGGTAATTCGGGAAAATAGCTGATCAATTCAGGATGGTGGGGACAAGAAATACGGTGGCTTAGTCTGTTATCTGGAATTATAATAGGAATGTATTAATGTTATTCCTTAATACCTTAATTATTGCAAAATTTAGTAATTAGATACGTAATTAAATGTTTGATTAATTAAATATATACATTTTAGTCCGTTCGATCGCCGTATACCTGTTCGACTTGCCCTCTCTACTCGACTTCTCCTCACGTCGCTGAGTGAGTGCGTGCCGCTGTGCGGCGTCTTGCCCTTTCATACCCTCTCTACTCGACTTCCCCTCACGTCGCTGAGTGAGTGCGTGCCACTGTGCGGCGTCTTGCCCTTTCATACCCTCTCTACTCGACTTCGCTCACGTCGCTGAGTGAGTCCGTAGTGCTATGCCGAGTCTTGCACTTTCTTACCCTCTCTACTCGACTTCACGCACGTCGCGGAGTGAGCGCGTGCCGCTGTGCCGAGTCTTATCCTTTCCTACCCTCTCTATTCAACTTCGCTCACGTCACTGAGTGCGCCCGTGACGCTGTGCTGAGTCTGGTTCTATTTTACTCTCTCTACTCTTTTTCGCAAACGTCGCTGAGTGAGCCGGTGCTGCTGTGCCGAGTAGTGATAAAACATCGAACGTGAAACATCTTTGTTATCAAACATCGATGTCAAAAATGAACGAAATCGATATCATTGACGTATCGAAAGAAAAACATCGATGTTTCGATATTTATAGAACATCAATGTTTTATTTAAAAATCTTATAATTTAGAAAAATGTACGCATTCTGTTAAAACAAATTGTTATTAATCATTTTACTACAAGTTGTATCGTTTTTTTGTCAAATTAATTTGTTTATGTCCAAAATATTTTGTTCGATTCAAACTAAAAATACACTCATAGCCTAAATTGTTTCTTAGCAAATTTTTAAATTTAATTTACGCGAAAATGTTTCTTGAATAAAATACTATTGTAGCTTGTGTCCATTTCCCCAAAAGATTATTTTTAATATACAAGGTGGGCCATTTTAATCTACGCACGCGAATTTCTCGGTTTCTAAGAGGTTATAAAAGAAATGGTTTTTACAAAATTTGTTCAGGACAAAGTGTGCCATTTATATGTGCAATTAGTTTTGACCTTGATCCTGATTTTCAGAGTCATTTAAAAGTCAAAGTGTTTTTTAATGGCAACCCCTATTGCTGACAACGGATTCATAAAAAGCGGAAAATTTTACGTCCTAAATGGTATCGAAAACTTTTTTCATGACCTCTAAAAAATGGTAAAAACACTTTGACCTTCAAATGACCTTAAAACTCAAGTTCAAGGTCAAAACTAATTGCACAGATAAATGGCCAATTTTGTCCTGAAAAACTTTTGTCTAAACCATTTTTCGTATTACTTCTTAGAAACCCAAAAATTCGGGTAATTTGATTAAAATGCCCACCCTGTATTTTAATAAAAATATTTTCTATCTAATAGATAGATATTGTTTTGTTAAATAACTTTTGGTTTTTTCTTTCTTTTCATCACGTCTGTCGTTAACCCGAAATTTAATTTTTTATTTTTAATATTATTATTTACAATTAATAGAAAATCTACTCCTCCTATATAAAATTTATCAATAACAAATTTGTAGATCCTTTTTGAATAGACAACTTTTGTTTATTAACTTTGTTAGTAAATTTTGTCGCTTTTCAAACAAATTAAATTTTTTATTTTAAATATAATTTTTTAAGATTAAAACAAAAATGACGCGTTTTGTCCAAAAATTATTGATAGCATGAGTATTCATTCTTTTCGTATTGTGGTCTTCTCCCGAAAACTTATTGTTTTTTTATTTCTTGTTTTCTTTTTTTTACGAATAAAATAAAAACGAAGCATCCTATAAAAAAATGGTTATAAAAAATATGTGTCTCTTTTTGCGAGAATAACTTCTTCTTATTTTTTTCATAGCTCGCGTCCTTTGTCTCAAAATAAAATTTATATATTTTTAATGCTGTCTGTTACGAATGAAACCAAAACTACGTGTTTTACAAAAAACTGATTAATAAGGAATTTGCAGATCTTTTTTTTTTTTGAGAATTTTTTATTTTTTATTATTTCTTGTGAGATCACAAGCAGCGTTATTCTTTTCTTGACTTTTTTATATCGTGCGTTGCTTGGCTTAAAATTTAGTTTTTTTTGTTTTGAAAATGATATACCCCTGGTAATTTTATTTTTATGAAACAAAGCTATAAGGATCAATTATTCAAATTTCTTAGTATTATGGAGCTGCCGTACGTAGAATTTTTAAATCTTGAAAAAATTATTTTAAAAATTTTGAAAATGCTCTAACTTTTTGAATTTTTATTAAAAATGGGTAGTTTACGAACTCCATCTTTCATTTTGAGTTCTGAAACTGTGTACAAAATCGAAACTTAACCCAATTAGTATTTTGAAAGTTTTTTGATGTACAGAAGACAGCCATGACAACGACAGACAGACACCATCGTAAAACTTTTTTTTCGGATTCAGGGGGTCTCGAAACGTGAAGAAATAATGAAATCCGCTATAAACAAATGAAATAAAAATTACGTGTCTTATAAAAAAGAGATTAATAAGAAATGTGAATATTTTTGGGGGGACAATCGGCACAGTGACTCGGTCTAACACAGCAACGTGAGGCAAATTCCAGTGGAGAGAATGAGAGTGGAGAGTTAGGAGTCAAGTAGAAAGGGTAAGAAAAGGCAAAACTGGGCACAGCGGCCCGCGCTCACTCAGTGACGTCACTGAGCTCATTTCACGTTACTGAGTGAGCGCGAGCCGCTGTGCCCAGCACTGCCCTAACTAAGTGGAGAGGACAAGTCGAATAGGTGAACGGTGATCTAATAGAAATGACAGCCTAAGCTTAACTAGGATGGATCCTGATATGACCTAATTGTATTAATAATTGAAAAAGACTAAGTCGGAACTGAACATCTTGCAAATTTTTCTTTTTTAAATCTTTGGGAATTATTTGAGATATAATAACAACCTTTGCCCAATCATTGTCAAATCTTTTGGAAATCTTTAGAAAATCATTGGAATCTTTGTGCAGTTTTTGTAAGTTATCCAAAAACGTTATAAAGTAATTAAAATGTTTCTGAAATATTTGAAAGTATTTGAAATATTTTCGACATATTGAGTAATATTTCTGAAACTCTTAAAATCTTTTTAAGCACATGAAAGCTTTCGTAGTGACTTTTCAATTTATTCAAAAATATTAGCAAATGATTTAAATATTTTAGCAAACGTCGAAATATTTTGCAATATGAATTTTTTATCTGTATTTATAATTTATTATTTACTATTTTTAGTTTATGTATGTTCAGTTTGTACACATTGCAGTATGTACATATAATATTATTATACTATATAGAAATTTTACCATTCAATATTATTTATAACCAAAAGTATGAACTTTAAACGAAGAAAGCTTTCAAAATCTTTAAGAAACTTTAAACTTTGTACTTTCAAATATTCAAAAATGTATGTTTTTTTTTAACTTTTTTGAAATGTTTTCCAATTTTTATTAAATGTTGAACATTTTTTCAACTTTCTAATTTCTCTTAATATCACTCAAATTTGGTATAAAACTTTGTAATCTCGCTACTTGCAACATTTTAATTCAAAATCGTCTACATTCTTTTTCGAAATTTTAACAAGAATTTTAAAAGTTATAAAAACTTTGTCACTTTTTCTCAAATTTTAATTTTAAAACCATTCAAAAACAGAAGCTTCAAATTTTTCATTTCTAAATATTCAAAAGGGTAAGTTTTTCTCAGTACTTTTAAACGTCTTTGAGTTTTAAATTATTATGAATCTTTTTAAAACTTCTACGTGTCTCTTAAACTTAATCAATTTTTTAAAATAAAATTTTATAATCTTGCTAATTAAACATTTTTGCTTTAAATTATCAATTTCCTTTATTAACATTTTAGGACGTAATTGTAAATATTTTAAAATCTTTTTCAGTTTTCTTTTGGAAATTTTGTAAATAATAAAAAATTTCTTTTTACATTTTTTTTTTTAGAAATCTACACATTATATTTCTCATATCAAAATTCTGGGCACCTTTGTTTCGTTGATTATTAATAATATTATTATCATCATTAAATATACTATTCAGATAACTTTACATTTCTCATAAACCTGAAGTTTATAGATTCTTTTTATAAATTGCCAAAAAATGAAAGCTTATCATTCATTCAGGAACACATAATATATACATAAATCTCGTGCCTGGATGTTTGTCACCACTAAACTCTAAAACTACTGAACCAATCTTCATGAAATTTGGTATACTATGTGCAACTTGGTCAAACTTGAGGAATAGGATACTTTTTATCTTGATTATTTAATTATAATCTTAATATTTCTTTGTTTAAAATTAAATGTTTTAATTTGTAAGTTACGTAAGTTTTTTTAAAGATGGCGGTCTAAGTTATTTTATTGACCGACACTTTAACATTTTACGTTATCTGGCTTGGGTAAGCAACCAGTAGATAGCGCCATCTTTCGATTTCTTGATTAGATTAGCATAATAGTTTATTTCCTTGATTGAATAGTACTTACAATCTCGAATGGATGCCAGAATTATTTCTTGAGGTTTCGCAAACTCTTCAAACTCAGCATATTCAAGTCGACCTGCATCATCAAAGTAATCGAAATGTTGTTTTCCTCTGTACATGCAAGCCGGGGTTAGTTTAATCCGCCGTCCTTGTTTACGATAATATAGTCCGTAAAGCTTTTTTTCAAAGTCGTTTATAAAAAGCGCAACAATCTTTCTTTCGTAATTTACCACTGCTTCACACGGTCCGAGTATTTGTTTATATTCAACAGGACCTTTATTGTCAATTTTATAGTAGACGAATCGAGGCATTTTAATATTTTGTATTATGTATGATTCTGGAGGTAGGTCTCTGGGATATTTTCGTTTGGACGGAAAAGGAAGTCCGGTATGTCCAAGACCTTGCGCCTTAAACTGCACAAAAGGATTGCTGAGACCAGAAGATTCGCGGTTGGAAGACATCATTTGGCCCTGCAAACTTATATCTGAAAGATCGAATAGGAACCGATGAATTTTCGATTCTTAAGTGCATGCGCCGAGTGGGTCACGTGACCAGATTCCCACCTTACCGACACTTTTTGAATTTCGAATATGTGTTAGAATATCAAGTTGAAAATTGGGGACAATAAAAAGAAGCACTAAGTAAGGTGCGCCTGGTCTTAAATTTTGATAATGAAGAAAAAAACAGTAACAAATAGTATTTAAAAAAAACCTTATCTCAGAATTATAAAAATATAGGATCAGGTCCACCTTCCTCAGTCCTTTTTATTTATTATCCCAAATTTTAAACTCGATGTGGCCCTTTGTAGGAAAATAAGTTAGGATATAAATAAAGCGGCTGTAAGATAGTAATCTGGTCACGTGACCCACTCATCACATTGCCTTAATTGAGTATTCTATGATTACGTCATACTCGGTCGGTAATGTCGGAATCTATACGGCCTTACTGTTTTCATAAAATAATTTATAAGAAGATGATTTCAATTTAGACTGGTTAAATGAATTAAATATTCCATTTGTAGCTAATGCCACTGGTAGCGAGTTTATTCTGTGATGTTTTTGAGATAATGTAAAAAGATATTTTTAAAAATCTCAGGAGTAAATATTGGATTATTTTAAACTTTTTAGTTACATTTTAGGAAAGTAGTTATAAAACAGACAGGAGACAATTATCTTTGAAAATTATATAACAGTTTTTTGAGGTTATGTAATAAGTCATGTGATACTGTTTGCCCGGGAAAATGGACAATTTCTAGAATTTTTAAATATGAGAAATAAGATTGTGATATATAATACTTAAATTTTCAAGAGTTATTCTTTTTTCTTATTTTGCTTTAATATTTAAAATTTGTATGTCTTTAATATTAAAATTAAAAGTGTGAAAATATTAATTAGCATGTTTTGCTAAAGCTGCAATTCGAATATTACTCTGTTTGTTGAAAATTCTAAAAAGAATTGATCAAACCCGTTAATAAATGGTATTACTATAATTTTCTTTTGATAAATAATTTGTTTATTTGTATTTTTTGTTTTTGTCATAATTTGTGTCATTCAGCTATCTTTAATTTCAATAGATCTATGGGGTATTCATATTTTAATAAGCTAATTGAATAGTGAATTTCAATTTTTCGTGCATTGGGTTCAATTTTTCAATAATATTATCTACTTTATTTTTTAGAAGGAAAATTATTGTATAATTTATATATCAGTACTAAAAAATAATTTTATAGTTACAATTATTTGAAATTTCTTTTTCAAAACTTTCTATTACTATGTTTGGAACTGCTGAAGAATTGAGCAATCCCGTTGGACGTCCAAAAATTTGCAAAAAAAAAAATTAATTTGCAATAAGAATGTTCTAGGCAGAAACTGAGAACTGCATTTAAGTCTTTTTTAATTAAAAAGGTATGCAGTTTTTTTTTTTTTCAATTTTTTGAAGAAAGAAGAATAAAAACAAATGGATCCTGAAACTTCTCCGAATTTTTTTTTTCAAATCTCTTCAAATTCTTTACAATATTTAAAATATTTAGAAGTTTCTCGGACTTGGCTAAAAATAATTGTAATCACTTAAAATCTTTAAAATTTGCGCGAATTCCTTTAAATTTCATGAAAGTCATTCAAATCTTTGAAATTTTTAAAATCGCTTGAAACCTTTTTGAATACGTTTTTAATTAACCCCTATACATTTTTCAAAGTTACTAAAACTGATTGAAATGGTTTTTTCAATCCTTTAAAAATAAACTCTTAAAATAAAATCTTTTTCGGCTAATTCAAAACAAAGGTTTTGTTTTGAGGTTATGTGAGTTGCAATTCTCCCCGGCATAGCTTTCAAACTAGACATTATTTTTCGCTGAACACTTGGGACAAGAAAAAAACATAGCAACTGATGTCCCGGAACTCACCTTGTTTGCAGACAATTGAAAAAGTTTATTTAATACATAATTTCTAAGTGACTATCGACAGCATCAGTACGACAGAGAACTACATTATCGGATTAGCAGATAGTTGAAAACCGATCCTAACCTCAAAATATTGCACAAGCATACAATTCTTATGCCCTTAAATAACTTTTTAATTACTCGCTTGACATTCTTTGAAATCACTAAAACTGTCTGAAAATCTTATAAAGTATTTTATAAATCATTAAACCTTTTTGAAATATTTTTAAATTATTTTAAACCCTATAAAAAAAAACATTAGGATCTCGCCAAAACCTTAGTAATTCTTTAAGATCACTTGAGTTCTTACAAATCCTTAAAGTCCTCCGCTTTTTTTTAACTGCCTTCAACTTCTTTGAAATCATTTAAAATATTTTAAAATTGTCTGCAATTAATTAAAATCTTTTAAAATCCTTGAAATTTTTTTAGACTCATTCAAATCTCTTGAAATTCCTTAAAATGTCTTGCAATCTTTAAAAATCTCTTATAAATCCTTAAACCTTTTTGAATGATTTTTAAATCCTTCAAAGGGAAATTTGAAAATCTCGTTAGGGCCCCATATTTTACATTATATTATATATTTAATATTTTATAATTTTAAAATATCATTCAAATTTTTTTGAAATATCCTATAATCTTTTACACTTGAAAAAAAAATTTATTTTACAATTTCCTAAAGATTAGGAAATCCTGTAAGATTTCTTTAAAATCCATAAAGTCCTCCGAATTATTTTTAACGTTCTTTAACTTCTTTAAAATCTCTTTAAATCCTTTAAATTTGCTAAGCTCCCTTAAAATCTTTTCAAAATCTTAAAAATCTTTGAATTTCTTGAAAACCCTTGAAATCTCTTAAAATTTATTAAAATATATTGTCACTAACTCGTTTAATATTCTTTACACTCACTAAAACTTTTGTAAAATATTATAAAATCTCTTATAAATTATGAAAGTTTTTGAAATAGTTTTGGATTATTTTTAAATCCTTTAAAAAAGAAACTTTAAAAGCCCGACAAGTCCCTAGCAATTCCTTAAAATCACTTTAGTTCTTAAAAATCCTGAAAGTCCTCCGATTTTTCTAACTCCATTCACTTTATTTGAAATCATTCAAAATATTTCTAAATAGACTAAAAATAATGAAAATATTTTAAAATCCTTTTAATTTTTTTTGACTCCTTTAAATGTTATAATTTTTTAAATTCCTTTAAATCTCTTAGAACTTATTTAAATCTTTATAATATCACTAAATCTGTCTTACAATATTTAAAAATCTCTTATAAATCTTTAAACCTTTTTGCATGATTTTTCAATTCTTTGAAAGGAAACTTTAAAATCTCGTCAAGTCCCTATATTTATTCCATAAAATCACTTGAATGTTTAGAAATCCTGCAAGATTTATTGAAAATCCTTAAACACCTACAAAACTTTTTTAAATTTCTTGAACTTCTTTTCAATCATTTAAAATCTTTTGAAATTGAGGAAAATTATTGAAGTTCTTTTGAATTTTCTTAAATGCTTAAAAAATTTTAAAATTAAATTTGTGTAGTCGCTCTTAAAAAAAGACCATGAATGAATATTTTTTATATTTGGTAACCATCAAATTAATCGAAAATTATTTTCAAAGGGTTATAAGAAATCCATGCTCAAATATAATTCTGACAATAAGAAACAAGAAACTAAGTATTATCAATTTGTTTTAAAAATAAAAATTGTTTTATACAATTCTACAAAGCATTTTGAAAAATTCAAGTCTTTTTACAAGATTCTTAGAACTGTTAGAAGTTAGGAGGAAATCAAGAAATTTTTGATCAATTTTTAACAATATTTCCCAGGTTTTAAAATATTTATAATCTATTTAAAAAGTCTTAAATTTCTGACAATACTTTTAATAACTCGAATTTTTCTCAAAATCTTAAAATACCATTAAATTTTTTTTTAAATATCTTATAATCTTCTAAATTTTCCCTGGAATTTTAGGAACATTTGTTTATTCTTTTGCAAACTTTCAAATAATTAATTATTTAATTATTTTATAGCTCCTAAAGTTTAGATTTAAAATCATTAAATTTTTCTAAAAAAATTTTAAGTTTAAAATTAATTTTGAGTCTCTTTAACTCTGCTAAATATTTCTTGAATTTACTCGATTGGTTATTTGTTTTTATTTTTTAATCTTATAAAATGAAACAGTTTTGCTTTAAAATCTTCTAAACTCTTTTTTGAAATATTTTTTGTATTTTTGGTTAAAAATATTAACTATTAGATTTTTTGACGAGAATACACTTTTTTTTATTTAAAATTTAAACTTTTTGATAAAAGATTAATACTCTTGAAGTAAATGTTTAAAAATAAAAAATTATTTCAATCTTTCACACGAATATAAGGAAAATTTTTCTTTTATAATCTTTTTAGACCTTCTAAACTCTCCAATGTCTAAAAACGATTTTAATTTTTCCTGCATTTTTTATTTATTCTGCAAAATTTTAAAATTTGCCTTAAAATGTTTCAAATTCTTCTTTTCAAATTTGAGAAATCTATTAAAAGTCACAAAATAATATAATTTAGCAACGTTACATCTTTATGAATGTGATCAAATAGACGCTGCCAAAATCTTGAATTTGTTTATTTAAATTTTTTATAAAAATTTAAATTTTTGTATTTTATAAAATTGTATCAAATTTATATTATTTTTTAAGAATATATGCCGTAATGTAAATATTTTGACACTGGATTTACTGAGGGCATTTTTGAAAAACTTTTTAGATATTGTTTGTAATAAAAAAACACAATTTTTTCGTACCAGTCGACTGACGAAGAATACTTAAAATAAATAATTAATGTAAATTTCCATGCACATAATAATTATTTTTAGAACAGAAAAAAAATTGTACCTAATTAAAACAAAAATATTATTACTTGACTAAGATTCATCTTATTTACAAAAATCAAAAATTTTAAGTATTAATAATTAATAATAAATATTATAATTTAATTTATTTCTTTGCTAAATTTATAAAGTTTAGGTCGTTAGTCAT
>JAAAKG020055267.1:0-18148 GCA_010014905.2 Druon quercuslanigerum | reverse complement strand
GAATGATCATACAAAAATCATTATATTAAAATATTTTGTTTCTTTAATAAATTTGTTTTAACAATAATGTTTTTATGTTCATTATAATTTTTTTTTCATTAAAAATAAAAAATATCGAAAATATCGATATTTTTCATCCGATATATCGATTTTTTCGATATTTAGTTTCCGATATATCGATATTTAAAATATCGATATTTTTTTCGATTTCGCATCACTATTTTGAAGCAAAACTAAATTATTTTGTTATCTTTCCGTCCAGTTTTCCATGTATGGAATTTCCACGGTTGGAAATTTACATGTCTGAAGTTCTCCATGGCATCCATGCTGACTGCGCTTCCCCTGCCAACACTGTTGGGACTAAAGCTGTCCCAATGTGGGCACACAGCGTGCCCAAGAAGAGAGATAATCCACACGAAGCTACGGGCGAACAGCGCGTGACACATTTGGTGTTGCAGCTCTATCACGTGGCTGAACAGCTCGCCCAAGATTTTTTTCAGTGTTGTGTATATACTCTAGTCGATATCTCATTCGAAATTGTAAATTATTTCAATTTCACGTATTTGTAAAATGGATTAGATTATGGAAGAAATTCGGTTTTTTGAATGTTCCTCATCCAAAAAGGCTTCTTCCATTATCTTTATCGAGATCCCCAGTAATTTTATTACATTTTTAGCACTACTAAATACAATAATAAATAAATTAGAATGGTTTAACTTTCTATTTGAAAACATCTTTTCACAGAAAAGAAACTAAGAATAAAATTTGTTGCAAGCAATTTTTTAGTGGACTACAGTTTTATTCAGACAACTTTGCGTTTTTCAAAATAAATGTTCGCCCGTGTAGGAATCCAATTAGGGATCCGGCCCGGTCCCGGGCGGATTGACTCGGTTTAGGCCGGGCAATCCGGCCGGGACCCGGCTAAAAACGTCACGGTAAACTGGTTGGATCCCAGGTTCAATAGCGGCCGGGATCCGGTCGGGTAATGCGGCCACAAAGCGGGTAAAAAATGTGGCTTCAGGCTAACCATTCGCCTATCGAGACTAGTTGTCAGCAGCTTAAAAAACCAGGAATGGATTCTTAAGCATATACAAATTAGAATTATATGGTCTGAACATTCAGCGGATCAGAGAGGTTATGTTTATAGTTTAACTCAGGAGCGTCAGAGGCCTCTACAGTTGATTTTACTGAACAGATAGTCAGCGTTCGTACTCTTCTGTTCAATAGAATCAACAGAACGCTGTTTAGTGTTTCTGAATCAACCAGTAGTTGCTATTACTATAAATCAGCTTACTAAACGCGAAAAGTAGCATATACTCTACCAGTTCTCTCCGTGTAATGATTTAAAAAATTATTATATGCAGTAAAAATGTATGTCAATATGATTTTTTAAATGATTTAACACTTTTTTATAGAGTACTTCTAATTAGTTAAATTTTAAATTAAATTTTGCTATCCTCTTAAATAATTTACTATTTTAAAAGAAGAATTTTAAACTGTAAGCATCATATTTAAATTGTTTAACTTTATTCTATGAGATATATATTGCAACATAAAATAAAAAATCACTGCGCAATAATCACTTATCTATACTTACGTAGTTTTAAATACTTTTTTGTTTATATAGCGTCATTTCTACCCACAGACTTCAGTTATAGAACTAAAATGATTTATCTTTAATTGAATTGAATAGTAAAACTTTTCACTTTCCATTTAAATCAGTTTAATATTAAATTTGCTTACAGCAGGAAAATAGAAAGAGTAAATTTATAAATTTAAATTATATAAACAAAAATGTAAACCCTGAAGAGACACATTAGAAGCTTCCAATCCAGTAAGAATTAGGATTATAATTTTTTTGCAAATCAAATCGAATCCCTATTATTATTTCTGGCATATCAAAGATATTTCTATAATTTTCACACCTAATTAGTTTAGAGCATGTGACGCATAAGAAATACATATGTAGATTTAAGTTTGTACGATTAGAGAGCCTTGGTACTATACCACATGTGTAATTGCTCGAAACCTAACAAACTCTACTATAATCGTTTGAAATTCAAGTTTTTTCACACCTCTAATATTTATTTACTTTAAAGGTAACAAAACTTGAGAAATTGTAGCAGAAATTTGTTAAACAAAAGTATAGTCCAACTCATAAAGAATTCAAAGTATTGACCATTAGATTCTACACATTTTGCCCGTCTTTCAGGCAAATTATGGATACCATTAAAAAAAAACAATGTTCTCTTTCGACGCAAAACATTCGACGAGCCATTTTTCGACTTCTTCAAAATTGGCGAAGCGCTGCTCTGCGAGTGAGTGTCCCATCGATGCGAAAAGGTGATAGTCGGACGGGGTGAGGTCTGGAGAGTACGGTGGGTGCGATAATATTTCCCAATTCAATGCTTTTAATGTGTTCTTCACCACTTTAGCGGTATGAGACGGTGCGTTCTCATGTTGTAGGATAACTTTGCCATGTCTTCGGGACCATTCCGGCCGCTTTTCGATCAACGCATGATTCAAATTAATAATTTTTTGTCGGTAGCGATCCGTAATCACCGTCTCACCAGGTTTTAATAACTCGAAGTACACCACACCACACTTTTTTCCGCTTCGGGTTCTCGAAATAAATACATGTTTCGTCCCGCGTGAAAATTCGATGCAACAAAGATTTCCTTTCGAACCGTTCAAGCAGCATTTCACAAAGGGTTTTTCCATTTTCCATTTGTCTATCGTTCAGTTGGCGTGGCATTTTCCATACTTTTAGATTTTCCCATGGGTTAAACGTTGACAAATTGCTCCTCGGGTCACATTTAGTGTGTGAGCCAATGGTTGTTGCGATTATGTTGGGGCTTCATCCAATAACGGCTGCAATTCCTCGTCTTCGAACTTTTTCGCTGCACCAGGATGTTCATTGTCTGTTAAATCGGAATCTCCACTTTTAAATTGACGAAGCCATATCTCACATGTTCTAATCACTTAAGCATTTTCACCATAAGTTTCTACCAGCAATCGATGAGCTTCAACTGCTTTTTTCTTTTGATGAAATAAGAAAAGCGACGAATGCCGCAAAGGCGATTTACCTCAAAAAAGTGAATTTTTATGTATGTTTTGTTCGTGTTGCTTCTTCCAAAAGCTCCATATTTCATAACGACGCGTCACTTTTAAATTAAAGGACGATTAAGTCGCTCTAACCAACCAATCATGACCGATTACATTTAACGGTAGTTCGCGCGAGTTACACGGCGAGTTAAACGGTTCCACCAACCCAGGTTGGTGGAACCGGCCCTAAGTATTTCAAGTTATGACGTCAGCTGGCAAGATTTCTATACAATTAGGGCCAAGCAATAATACCAATCCCAGAGGATAAAACTTAATTTAGTTAATAACTTGAAAAAAAATTATTTTTCACAGTGACAGAAAAAAATATCGGATTTATTATTTAATTTAATAGCTTTTGAAAAATAAAAATAATATCTGAATACACTTATCGTAAAAAGTAATTATTTTTCAAGTTATTATAAAAATAAAGTTTGTCCTATGTATTTGGTATTATCGTTTGGCCCTCAGCGTCCAGACATCTTGGATATTCCCACCTAATCTGAAATAAATAATGGCTCATTTTTACAAAGTGCGAACAACGCACCTTCTAAAATTAAATAGCCATGACGTACAGTTAGCAAAGATGTACAAATTATAAACAATGCATGATTTTTGAAATCTTAAAACGTATTTAAAAAGTTACGAACGAGATGATTATGCGTCGAGTGACGGTTTTCATTTCTTACCCCAAGGAGCGGACACATCGTACCCAAAGTAGTAGGTACAGTTGATCGATATTTCGTACCGCAAGTGATGGACACTTCATACCCCAAATTATTGGAAATCTGTATCCTACATTACTGTGCAGCATTCACACCACAAGGGTAATGATTTTTATACTTTTCTCCCATCTGAAACCAATTATCACACATACACATGATGAATAATGTCACTGTCAAAATGAACAATTTAGTTTTAGTATTAAATTACAAAAAACAGGAAATATTATAAGTATAATAGTATAATAGTACAGAGTATTCTATCAACCGATACGGCCAATATATCTACGTTATTAATTAAATTGCAGCGACGATTTTTAATTAAAAAAAGACGCATATACGCTAATGAAACAAAAAAATACAAAAATCGAAGAACGTATTTTAAACATACCGTATTTTTTGTCTATTGCACAACAAAGAATTCGTAAGAAATCATTGCTTAAAAATCGTCACTTTCAAATTGTGATGAAAGCCGGTGCCAATAGAAAAAAATTTAATATTATAATATTATACTATTGTACTTTAATATTATATAATAGGCAAATAAAAAATTATCGATATCCGTATTTTTTCCGATAATTTTTTTCTAACGGCACCGCCTTTGTATACACAACCTTTGTAAAATCCGCATCTTTTAGAAAGATTCTGAACTTACAATATTATGACAAACTCTCTTCATCTGAAGTCTGGCCGACAGTGTTGTATACTTTGTTTTAAAATAAAACATCAATATTACACATCTTTAGAATCTAAACTTTCAACATTCGTTATCCAAGAGATTTTTATTCTTCTATGATGTCTTCAAATAATGTCTTTCATTCTCTGAAACCTACAATTTTTGTCCTTTGTGGTAAATGAAAATGATTTCCATGCACTTGAACTGAAAATTTATGTATTACCCCACATCCCGAAAAAAATCGAGGGTATCACAAAGTTTACTCATTGTCCAAAACTAGATGGTTAGGAAGCAAGAAGACGTGGGCAAAGGAGCGTTTCTGTACAAAGCAGTGGAGGAGGCTGCAGAAGCACTCGGCCTTGACTTCTGAGCAAAATCCATAAAACCTTATCCATCTCGTGTACTGACTCCTAAAATCCTGGATTAAGAAAGCACATGAAAAATCACCAATATTGAAGCCGGAAGCGGAGGATTTCAATCATGTAGGACACAACATACTATCCAGCAGTCCAACTTATGTAGGAATCACCTACATCCAAACGCTAAATGCGGCGCAAAATTCTTTATAACTATCTCTGTCACTGGAACTTCATATTCTCGAAAATTGTTTGTACTGTGCATTCGAGGCCTGACGTAGTTCTCCTTGCCTTCGAGAAACTAATCATATTCGTGATCAAATTTTCGGCACCAGCTGACAATAACATCATAGCTAAGGACAATGAAAAGGAAGAGAGGTATAGAGTAGAGATCTTATAAGGGAGTTGCGACGGTTATTACAGGAATACTATGTTAAACTAATCCTCCTCATCATCGGCGCTCTTGGAAGTGCCAAGTTTTCACTGGTTAATAGTCTAAAAAGCATTTCTGCATGTCACCAAGATGCTGAGATACTTGAGGACAAAATGCAGAATGCGGTCGTTATTGGGTCGCTCTGTTTCTTCAGGGTTCACGAGAATTTAGCTGTATCATCGTATTGAATGCGTTACAGACTGTAACCACATACTTCACGGACGTAAGGCGTGGTTACGGCTGAAATTCCCTGGGAGCGAGTGTAGTTTTTCAGATTAGCACTCATGACAAACATTTAATATATGGGGAAGAATACGTCAAATGTTTCCACCTAAAATTAATTTTTTAGATCGGGTTGAAACTTGACTGAATTATAGTCCTAGTGGACCTACATTAATTCACCAAACCATAGGTTCATTTATCAACCGATTGTCAGTAAACAGGGAACTCAAGTTTTCTCTTTTTTACGCGTTTCTTACTTTCACGGTAGTATAACTTCTTCAATGATAATCCGATTAAAGTTTTATTATAGTGTTTGAAAAGCCATTTTCATGTTCTTTAAGACTATTATAACGATATATATATTTTTTAAGTTTTTTATTTGAAAATAAAAATTGAAATTGACAAAATTAAATTGAATTGAAAAACCATAATTAATTTTTTTCTATTTCTAAAAATAACTAATAGATGTAGATCCTAGTGGGCCTACATTAATTCACTAAAGCATAGGTTCGTTTATCATCCGATTTTTATATTATATTATTATTATAACGATATATTTAAAAAATATATTTTTGTTTGAAAATCTAAATTGAAATTGATTAAAAAAAACATACTGCATTTTTTTTCTATTTCAAAAAATAGCTTTAAAAAAAATAAAATAAAATGAAATAAAATGTTTAAAAATAGCTTTATACTCTTTGAAATCCGGTAGCATAAAAAGTGGGCCGCTAAATTTTCTTTTTCAAATTTTGGTTTTTACGCTAGAGGGTACCACGTTAAACCTCCGCAGCGCGCGGGCACTAATACTGTCAGGTCTGCTGTGCCCTAAAATTATATTAGACTTTTTTGAGATGATTATCTGTGCATAAATATAAAAATTACGTCTTATATTTCATATCACACCTTTATTTGATTCAGAATAAAAAGTATGATAAGTATAAAAATGCTACTTTTTTGAAATAGAACCAACTTTTGATCGTAAGACCAAAAGAAGAATACATCAACTCCCCATAAAGATACGCTGGCAGGACAATACGCGCCTCGCATTCACTGTGTGATCGACCACATAACATCTGGCAGGAATTTTATCGAAAAGTTTAAAAGTTCGCAAGCGAACTTTCAAAAACCTCCAGCTACTGGCGACCACCCGTCCAAAGCAGTGGAGGTCGAAGTATTTTGGAATGAAGTCTGCGAAGTGCAGCATAGACTAAAAGAAGACTTAGAGAACATATATAGCTGCAAGGAGCAGTGTGACGCTGCTCCGGGACCAGATGGTATCTTCTTGTGGAAGAAGTTTCCTTCAAACCATCAGCATCTGACCTGTATTTTCACCTGATATTTTAAGTCGAAAGAGCCAATTCCGGAGTGGTTGGTAGAAGGGCGCATAGTACTCCTACCAAAAGTGAGCACCTTAAGTGACCAAAAGAATTACAGGCCAATAACTTGTCTGAGTACACTGTATAAGATATTCACATATATCCTATATGATAGGATTGTTCGGAAAATCGGACTTGTGTGGCAAGAAATGTTTATCCGCAAACCGTGAGGTATATAGTGAGATTGATGCCACTTTGGAAAACCAGATTTACTATCTTATGCGGAAAAATCGTGACAACTAACAAGGTCACCTTTTAGAGAGGTGTCTTCCAGGGCGACACCTTAAGCCCACTCCTCTTTTGCCTAACATTATTTACTCTATCTCTAGCATTTTGCCATTCCCAGGGGTACCCTTGCGGCAAACCTTCAAATCAAAAGCAAAAGTTCACTCATGTATTTTACATAGATGATCTCAGGATCTATGCTAAACAGGAAGACCAACTACATCTAGCTCTAGGGATTGTCAAAAAATACACAAAGGAAATAGGAATGGAATTTGGGTTAGAAAAATGCGCCAAGGTTTATTTGAAGCGAGGAAAACTTAATGGAATCTCTGAAGACCCTGTTCTCGTCGATAAATGATACTCTCCAAAGCAGATACAAACGTCTCATCCGGCAGATTTGGTCTTTCGAACATAAACAACAGCATGCATCTTAAAATTTCTGTTCCGCAACTCTACGTCTCACGCCATCAAGGTGGTCACGAAATATTGTATCTTGAATGTCTTCACAACAGAAATATTCTGGGTAAAGTACATAGAGTGGCAAATGAAAGAGACCCTCTTCTTAAAATGGTCAAAAAGCATGAAAAAGTGGGCTAAGGTGCGTTTCTATACAAAGGACTAAACTTTAGTGTCAGGGGTGAGAAAAATGCATCAAACATTATCTGTCTCGAGTACTCACTTCTAAAAGACCGGATTAAGAAACCACGCGAGAAAAACTTCCCTGAATAGCTCCTCGATAAGAAGATGAACGGCATCTTTCACAGAAATGTGGAGTATCAGTCATTATCGTGTGAGCTAACTTTTGCTTTCCGTATATCACCCGGATTTAAATCGGGCACGGTGGGTCTCATTTTGGCATGTCAAGACGGTGTTATTTCTAACTTAATTTACCGCCGCCACATTTTGAGGCAAGACATTCCCGATGATAGCTGCAGGGCGTGCCATGCACACTCCAAACATGTAGAACACATATTATCTAGTTGTTCAACTCATGCGGGAACGAGCTATATCCAAAGGCACAATGCGGCACTCAGAGCGTCTCATTACCATGTCTGCCACTCTTACAGCAGTAACCGTAATATCGCTCCGCTAAACGCTCCTATGGAAATAGAGTCAATCGTCGTGAATGAGAAGTACCGCATATACTGGAACTTTATGTTTACGACAATTGTTTCTGTTGCACACTCGAGGCCTGACATAGTTATCCTTGACATCGAAAAGTGAACCATCTTCGTTATCGAATTTTCGGCACCAGCTGACAAAAACATCATAGCCAAGGAGAATGTAAAGAAGGAGAGGTAGAAGGGAGTTGGGATGTTTATACCTGGAATATTCTGTTAAACTAATCGTCCTTGTCATTGGCGCTCTTGGAGGTGACAAGCTTTCACTATTTCATAGCCTGAAAAGCCTCCCTACATATCAAAAATATGCTAAAACATTTGAAGGGAAAATACAGAAGGCGGTCGTCCTTGAGTCGCTCCGTCGTATTGATTCCGTCACAGCCTGTCACCTCCTATCTCACGGTCGTTAGACGTGGTTATGGCTGATATTTTACCGCGAGTTCGCTGGGATCGGGTGCAGTTTTTCAGATTAGCACCCGCTCCCGGTGAAATCTTGCGGTTGTCCTTATGACAAAGTTTTAATTATGTATATGTGTGTATGTATGGAAAGATGACTTATTATTCGTAGAAATGCTTAATAAATAAATATTTCCTAAATGACTTTGACGACATTTGCAATTTTTAGTTGTTTTTATAAATTTCGCTCATTGCTACTAATTCAGTTAACATAATATGTTTCCAGAAACATTTACTGAACCTTCATTGGTAACCTTCTCTGAAACGTGGTCATTATTCTACTTCATATAAAATTACTATGTTTGCCAATGGAATTAGGGAGAACCATTATGGTGAAGAGTACAGTACCAGTTATGACCCTCATTTTTCTCAGGAGCAAACATATTATCGAAGAATTCTTTGAACTGTATAACTAATGAATATTATAATTTTTTCTTTGAGTATATATACCCAATGGATGACTTTTACGTTGTGTTAAATTATTCTACTTTAGCGTATTTTTTATATAGGTTAGTCGGGTCGAAATTGGCCTTTTGGAGTTACTTATATATTAAATACACATACATGCTTAAGTATACTTTTTGATCCGAAGGTCAATTAGAATGCTTAAAAAAAGTTTCTGTACTCTTTCTTTGTTCACATATCATATTTTAACATAAAGTATGAAATATATAACACGTTTCGCGAGCTTCTTGCTTCTCAGCAACATCTTATCTATGTTATAAATATTCTTCAAACCACGTGCTACGAGCAGTTAAAATGATTAAAAAATCGGTAAATATTGGCTCATTTCTGTGCTTTAGGTACATTTTTTTAACCAATAGTTTGTTTCGATTGTTTACTTGCTTAGCTGGATTTATTCAATTAAAGATTTGCTGATTTAAAGTTTTTTGTTAGTTTGGAATTTGTTAGTTCATTCATTTATTTGTTGTAGCCAAATGATATAAATAAATGGGCGAAGCCGTCTTCTTACTGTCTAATTTTACAGCATTTACCCTATGAATAACATTTTTCCAGTTCGTTGAGATTACGAAAATTTCGATTCAAACAAACTTCTGATTTAAAAAAGCAGAAAGATGGAGCCCCAACATTCAGCTACAAATCGATTTACCTTTTAATCCCGCTGAGTAGGGTGTTAAAATGGGAAGGACAGCAATCATAACGCACCGATAGTTTTCCCGATGATTTAAAACGTAAAAGCATTCTTTTTTAAATAATCAGAAGATTCATGTCCCAGAGACAATATCCTAAATCAAAAATGCTTTCAGTCACAGATCGTGGGGAAGGAAAACAAAGGCTACTTTTCTACGAATTGGATTTATTATCTTGGGACACAAAAGGAATGAGGCTCACAGCCTAATAGAACAAAAGGAGCTTGTAAATTTTTTTTTACACTTCGAGGTTAAGCATCATATTTCTAACTTTCCCCAGATGTAACCTTCGAAATAGCCCAACAAAATTTATACTTGCGCATATGACACACATCCGACTCTTATTATTATCTCTAAGATGTTACAATCCTTTCATCCTTTTTAACTACTTCTCGGATTTTGGAAAAGTCCTGATATTGTCTCCTAAATTCTAAAAGCCTTTATTTTAGGAGGTTCACAACCCATTCCTTGCGTTTTTCATGTAGAAACGAGACTATAATAGTTTGAGGGCCATGTTGATCCATTCTGTGACATTTGCTTAAGTGTAAAAGACGGGATGCGTAGTGTGGACAATTCCCAGCTCTGCACGCAGTTGTTTCATTACTTAATTACAAAAATTCGGCACCATTATCAGTGTGCAAATCTTCGAAAGTACGCCGTCTCGATATTATTAAATCCTGGAAATTCTTGCGGATAGTTGAACCGTTAGTTGTCCTGATTGCATGATCCACGATATCCGAGCCACCCACCTTTCAAGGCTCCTTGACAACGCGTTGCCGCATTTAACCGGTTGGGCAAGCTTATTCTTTTTCGCCCCTTTGGTAGGAATAGCAATGCCTAACAAATCTAGACACATCTTGATACGCTCTAGGCTAATAGTATCTTGACTCTGCCAGCTTCTCGGAATAGACCAATTTCCAGGCATCCAAATCCGGTACTAGTATGTCGATAACAAGGTTCAGTTTGTATTTATATAGCCTGTTATTAGGAACTTCCGAGTTCGAAAAAATGCAAGGCTCAGTAATTACTTCAAAGCGCAATCCCTGTAAGTATTTACGGAACTGAAGGATATCCCAAAACACTGCGAGGAATTTCCTCTAAGTAACTGCATAATTTCGTTTGACAGAATCAAGTGTCCTACTAGAGTAAGCAATTAGTTGCTCCAATCTTGATTGCTTGTGAGTAATGACTACGCCTATACCCGTTGCACTTTCATCGCTCTGGAGGTTGTAAGGAAACTCATCAACATCGCAAAATGGTGGATGAGCCAAGATACGTGTAAAAGTCCAAGTCGTTTTTAACAATTCGAACGCATCAACTTTCATCATTCTCCAATGCCAACTAATGGTATTTAGAAAGAGTCTTGTGAGAGTCATCTTCCAAGTAAGAAAACGCATTGGGCCTCATCTCAAGTGATTACTCGTTCGATGAGTCTCTAGAAGGTTGTGAATGCACCCATCAACCCAAAGGCCATCCTGAAGAATTTGGTCAACCCTCTACATGGAACGGTAAATGCCATATATTCCTGGCAAGCCTCGCCGAGTGTGATCTGGTTGAAGGTCATGCTAACAATAGCAACCCTAAGATCACAAGTTCGAGTCACATCTTCTATTGATATCGCGAGCACGACTTTGCCTTTTAAAAGGTCTCTTGAACCGTTGGCCAGAATCATAACTGACTTGACTGACTAGTGTAATTCCTTACAGAGTCTTTTTAGAATTCCATCTGCAATATTTTAAGGATAAATGTCCTGGTAAAACCAGGATGAAGCAAAGTGTCGACCATGATTGAGCCGACCATTATCCATAGATGCACTCTGCTCATGACTTCCTTCGTGTGCGTGTTTCCGCGTAACGAGTACCTGTTCGCTTATGTTACTCTCAGCCAAAATCTCAATATCACATGCCACAGGGCCTGACGAAAGTCTACAATATGTACCGTCGAAATCTTATCAGAATCATTTGCGAGGTGTACAACAGTCTGTGCAGAATTTTTAATTTCTTCGTCGGTATATTGTTTAGAGGAAACAACTACGGCCAACGATACTGCATACATGCGTCGTTTCCCAAACAATCAGGACATGTCTTGACCGTAATTCCTTCCTTTTAGCATTTATCACACTGGAGTTGCCAAGCCTATACACATCCTATCTGGCAGTTGTGCAGCATGTTGCCAGCTACGACAAATGACCTCTTTTGTTTTAGAATCGCTGGCCTTGTGGTTTGCCTTTACTTTTTCCTTATTATATTCAGCCCCGTCCCCCCACCTAATGGCCCCTGACTGAAACTTATTTTTATCGTTTTTAGGGAATAGGTGCTTAGATATGGAAGATCCCTTGACTTCAAACGGTCTGGAGTGCCGCCATGATCTCCTCCGTGATGGCCGAAGAGGGAGTCCTCTTGAGTTCCTTGATGGCGTATCGAGATCAATAAGAGAACTCCGAAGGCAATTACTTTTTCCAACATTGTCTTGGCTTCAATAACTTCCAGAAAGAGCGAAAGTGCGAAGGCTTAAGCATCTGATCTTATTTCGACCTCAGGTCTCTTTGAGCTTAATCCAGCCGTTTGACCATAGAGATCTCGTCGCTAAAAAGGTCGATGAGACTCCGCATTTTGGTGAGCTAATCATCGACATTCTATTTGTTACCTTGGGAGCGGCAATGGATCTGTTCCCAAACTCGTCTGCCATGGTCGTCATTTCCGAAGTGGGCTCGAAATTCTCTCTTAAAATAAGGCTAAGTCCAGAACTCCTTTTCATAGATACTATACCACCCCTCATGAAAAAGAAGTATTGGCAAGTATCAAATCTAAAACTTTTTCGCTATTAGCTAGGTAATCGAGATAGACCAGCATCGACAACAGCAGCTTTTAATACGTCACCTAATTGAGTTGACGTTGATCCTCGATATGAGTTAGGAAAGGTATCAGCACTTAAGAGAGTACTTCTTTTGAAGGTCAACTTTAAATTGAGGACTATTTTCCCTAAATTCCCATCACCAACCCTATTCCGAAAACTGCTATTCGTGGTCTCATACGTCTTGGCAACGTTCCGAGTTCGGTTGCCTCCCTTGTTATCAAACTATGGCTTTACAGACCTACTGCGATCCAGCATTTACTCAAGCTCTTCCGCTCCATATTGCCTACGATATTCCCCGAAATGCCCGACCTTAATTGGGGCCTCGAAACTGTACGTGCTTTCTGATATGGATGGTGGTTCTCAGATTCAGTATCTGAGTCCGCTAGTGCCCTAGAAAACCGGAAAATCTGGAACTAAATGTCGATTTCCGAATCAAACTTAGCGGAGCTTTCTCAAGTTTTGCTAAAATATATGATCTCAAGGGATCTGAAAATCTGTACCCCTCTGGTTTCGTTTATCTACCCATTCGTTATCCCGCCTTCTTATTCGGTAGTATCCGCAGAGGGTACAAATTGTGAAAATTCACTAAATTGCATAGCAGGCTCAAATTAGATGCCAACCTCGACGCTTGCTAGAGAAATGCTTTAGTTCTGGGAGTTGAAGCAGCAGCTATTTACACGTCAGTTGTAATTGCCCTGGAGGTTGCTCCCCTTCATCCGTAATTAGATCTTGTTTCTAAATAACTTTATCCATGGTAAGCTTCTTCGACCCAGCATACTATTCAATTTCCGTGGACATAAAAAAGTGGCCTTCAAATATTCTTGGAGTAAAGTGAGATGATGGAGAAGAAATTTTTTCACCAAATTCAAAATTTTCGATCTTTAGATGTGTAACACTTCGATAATTTTAGAAGCACATTTTTTTGCTTTATATAGTATCTGCTGGCCATCTAAGTCTAACGAAAAATCGCTACTTTTTAATCAAAGCACAGTTTTAAGTCCATGAAATTTCAGAAGCTTATGCTCCACTGAACTAGAATTACTTTTCTCAGAATTTTCATACGTTGCACAGAAAAGCTGTGCGCATGCAAAGAATGCAAGTTTGTAGCTGGTGACAAATATTACACAGATATAATTTTGGGATTTTGTACAACTATTATATGTAATATCTCTTTATGAGGATTTCTGTAATGACTCTAAGCTTTTGTTTCTTTTATAGAGAGACTGATTGTTAACTTTTATACAATATAACCTTCCGTGAAAACGCCAATGTTTCCTTTTATAATATAATAATAATTCTATTCATTTACAACTGCACAATGCTGATTCTACCTTCCTAATTCTCCATTTTATAAAAAAAAATGAAATGCAAAAAAACGTAAGGGCTCATTTTCAGGGCACGTGTACTCTGATTTTACACAATTGATTAAAATCTATAAAAATAATTTGCTATAATTTTATTTTAGGTACTGTAACTTATTTAATTATGTCTTCCAAAAAACAGTTTTAGTTAATTAAAAAGCACCCAAGTTGGGGCTTTTTATTTAGCCTTTTGCTCTATATATAATAATAACAGTTAAAAAATAAGAAAACTATGTATACAGAGAATTTTTGGATGATAAACATTCTTTGATTTTCCTGTCTGGGATGCAATAATGGTATTACTAACAGAAGAAGGTATTACGAAGAAATTTATGATTTTCCAGCTGTTTACAAAATTTATTGACTTTCTCCAAAATTGTTTACCGTTAGATATAAGAATTTGGTTGGAAAAAATCATGTATTCTGATTTTAAACAATGGATGAAAATCTTTTAAAATCTTAAGCCAGAACTTCATTGCAGGTACTCATACTTCTTTAATTATTTCTTCCACCTACGAGTTTAACGTAACTAAAATTCTTCCAAAGCCGGACTTTATCTTAACCTTATTCTTGGTATATATGTAATATTAAGATATTACACCGGTTAAAGAAATAAAAAAAACAATGTATAAAGAGAATTTTGGGAGGGTAAGTATACTTTGATTTTTACGTCCGGGGAAACACAACGGTATTTATTAATGGTATTACAATGGTATTCATTTAATGATAAATTCTAATCCCTATGATTACTTTGGTTTATACAAATTTTTTTCATTCAAGTGAAGAGCCTTCATACTACTATGTCTAATGTAAAAAAAGTATGTAAATCGTTAAAAAAATCATATTAAATATATACTTTTATTTATTCATTAAGAAACAACATTACTTAATAGAAAAATGGACATTTATAGTACTTTTAATCTTGTAATACATTTTTTAATTTTGATAATATCTTAATTAATGTCTTCAGTTGCTAATATCTATTTAAATTATCTTTTTGGTAATTAATAAATAACTCGTGTATGTGATGTAAATGGTTTTTCCTCTGATTCTTACAAAAAAAAGTCTACGGAGGCTTTATGCCGCGTGCGCACGTACGCACGTTTTGTATTAGTGATTGTGACATCAACGTGCATACCTCTTAAAAAGTGGACATGTGCGCGGAACTCTTCCCCAACAGCTACTTGAAAAAACTACAAGCGAGGAGGAGGAAGTGACATTGAGCCCAACCCCGGAAATCATGGACAATCTGAGAGATGATAGTGATTTTAGAACAAAGAGGAACATTAACATGCAGGTTCCTTCGAAGCCCTAAGATCCGTCTGAAATAGATGCCTCCCTTCCTGAGAATACCTCGGAGAAGTCCCACCTCTGGACCATCAATTGTTTAGTTTATGATGCTGCGATAGTTTTAGCTGATTAAAATCGAAGTCCAAAATAATGGATCGAAAGACCAAAATACGCTCGCATCAACTCAATAAGAAGATTGGATTGGTAAGACAGAATGCAACCCGTGTTCAGGGTGTGGTTGACTACATAACATTTGGTAGAACCTTTGCGGAAAAGGTTCGAAAGTTCACCCAAATACTGAGCATCTTTAATCAAGGAATTTACATTAATCTCTGGCGAAGAGGTGAAATAAGCACTTAGGGGTACGAAGAACTTTTCCGCTGCAGGACCAGATAATATGAAAAACTTCTGGCGGAGGAAGTTTACTTCTACACACCAACATTAACCTCATTCTTGAAATCGAAAACGTCTATTCCGCAGTGCCTGATGTTAGGACGCACGCTCCTACCGAAAAAGGCAACTTGTCCCACCGAGAGAATTACAGGCCAACAAATTGTTTGAACACGCTGTATAAGATCTTTATAGCTATCCTAAACGGCAGGATTAATCGAAGATTTGGGGCTGTAAAGAGAGAGATTTATGATCAGGCATATGCAGAAGAACTTGCGTTTCAATTCGAACGTTCATTGCCTGCATTTTAATATCACAGGTAAGAAAAGGGCATCACTGATGGCCTGAGCAACAGGATTGTTAGAAGAAATGCGAATGTGAGTAGAAAGATTTACGATCAACGTGACTCTAAAAAACGTGTAACAGTCTGCCGAGAGTACCTGCTAAGTGAC
Organism: Druon quercuslanigerum; assembly: GCA_010014905.2. NCBI lineage: Eukaryota > Metazoa > Arthropoda > Insecta > Hymenoptera > Cynipidae > Druon > Druon quercuslanigerum. Next base: position 1,959 of record JAAAKG020055267.1, on the reverse strand, counting down.
AGGTGCGCCTGCAAAGACGCAGCAGCCCATCAACGCGTCTTATCAATAGCCTGGATTGACTACCGGAAATCTGTTGAGTCAACCTCTCATAGACTTACCATCTGTCTGTTAAAAAACTTTAACGTTCACCCACAGATAGTGAGATGCGTAGAGAGATTGATTCCCCTTCGGAAAACTAGATTTTCCATCTCATCTGGAAAATATCGTGGGACAACGAATAACTTCTGCCTTTATCTGTCATACTACAAAATTCTTCTGAATACCTCTGTATCGCACTAATCATCACAAGCATAAGTTCACTCATATTTTTTGTATAGATGACCTAAAGATCTATTCTTCTGGTAAAAGCAAACACTAGAGTGCTTTAAATATCGCGAGAAAGTACACAGGAGAGATTGATTAGGACTTTGGACTGGACTAGTGTGCACTGCTTGTACTAATTAGATCACTTCAAATAACTCTGAAGTAAGTGACAAAAAAAAAGTTATTAAGAACATCTTTAATGAACTGCCGCTATTAAATGATGCTAAGAATCATACTGCAACTATTCCAAACGCAAAAAGAAAAGAAATACCAACTTTTTTACTTTTGGCTAGCCGTGTTTTACAGCTCTGTTCGCCGTCAAGGTGGACGCGGACTTCCGAATCTCTATTGTCTTATAAAAAACAGCGTTGTGAATGGCAAAGATCCTCTTCTAAAAATGTTCAGGAACCAAAAAATGATTAGCAAATGAGCGATACTGTACAAAGCCGCGGAGCAGGTGCCTTAAAATCAGAATTGAGGAAAGTACATTACTCCATCTAGATGGATTACTTCAAAAAGTTAAATTAAAGAAAGCAGAAGTGGAAAATTCCACCAACAGCTACTTGGCAAGAAAATACACGGAAACTTTCACAGAAATGTAGAAAGACATTACTTGTCAAAAGAGCAAACCCTTGATTTTTTCGATCATCAGGGCTAAATTCAAGTACAGAGGATTTCATTTTCGCATGCCAGGACGGTATCATTTACACCTTTATACCGTGACCGCATTTTATGTCGAGAAGTTTCCAGCGATAGATGCAGAGCGTACCATGCACAGACTGATTACATACAACACAGGCCTACATCAATAAAGAGATGTATCGAGCCCTCAAAAGTAAGTTGCATTGACTTTACCTAAGATGTTCGGTTAGAGTAATTGTCCTCGCTATTAATATGCTATCTAAAAGGGTTCCATCGGTGTCACCTGTTCTCTGCACTTTTCTATCGCTGATTTTCTATTGTTTTTCCAGAGCTCGCATTTTTCTGCTTTATTTTTCAAGTTAGGGGTTAGTTAAATAGTTTATTGCAAAAATTAACTGAATGCTATCAATCGAGAAGCATCGCTCACCTTCGTTTTTACAGCGATTTGTAGAGGACAACATCAAAGATTACGTGAAAGTAGCCACAAATGACTTTCGACACATATATACACTTAACTGCACACACATAGATATGTATCTCACTGGCCTATTCTACGAGTAGACTGAGTTGATGCGAGAAAAAACACGGCTTTCCCTTTAGGAGGCATAAGCAGTTAACACGTTTAAACCACGCTCTAGATACCAAAACACGATTTTAGAAAATCCATTTAAAATGCTTAAATGAATTTTGCCGTTACGTTTGTACCGCATTAACTGCATATAAAAAAATCGCTGCAAGTAAAAAATATCAATTTAAAAAAAAATGAGAGTAAACAGGTTTAGACTGTGGCCCCTAATATATATAATTAAAAGTTTGTTATAAGGATTACCACATGATTTCGCCGGGTGCTAACCTGAAAAATTTAACCTGATTCCAGAGAAATCGCGGTAAAATTTCAGCCATAAGCACGTCTCACGACAAATGTTCTAGCATATATACCTCCCATAAACTTATCATCTGTCTTTTGGAAAGCTTAAAGGTTCATCCGCAAATTGTGAGGTGCATAGAGAAATT
>JAAAKG020055256.1:0-18149 GCA_010014905.2 Druon quercuslanigerum | reverse complement strand
AATTTACAGATTTCAAGTATTCGAAGATTTAAAAATACAAAAATGCAAAGAATTAAAAATAGTTGAAAAGCACGAGTGGCTCAAAATTGACATAAGGCCTAGATTTTTCTTCGATGTTAATTTTAAACATTATATTAATTTTGGACCCTGTGTAAAGTTTGGGACCTATTTGATGTTTGGGCCCTTTCTCAATTTTGGGTTCTATGTCAACTTTGGGCCCTGTGTTAATTTTAGGTTCTATGTCAGTTTTGAGTCTTATGTTAATTTTGGAACTTCTGCAAACTTATAGCCCTGTTTCAGTTTTGGGCCCTATATTTATATTTCAAAGAGTATGAAAAATTTACAGATTTCAAGTATTCAAAGATTTATAAATACAAAAATTCCAAGAATTTAAAATAATTGAAAATCACGTGTCACTCAAAACTGACATAAGATCTAAAATTAACACAGGTCCCAAAATTGACATAGGACCCAAAATTAACACAGGGCCTAAATAGGAAATTCGACCTAAAATTAAGATAGGGCCCTCAATTTACAGTATGTCTAAATTAGATTGGACTCAATATTGCCATATGAACAAAAAATGTCACAGCGCATAAAATTGAAGTAGGGTCCAAAAGTGATACAGGGTCAAAAATTAACACAGGGCCCAAAATTCACATAAAATTGAGAAATTGGCATAGAGCTAAAAATTATGAATAGAACAAGAATTGACATAAGACAAAAAATTAAAATGGAATCGAAAATTTATACAGGGCCTAAAACTGACATAGGGCCCAAGATTGTCAAAGCACCCGTAATCCAAAAAATTGATATAGCACCTAAAATTAATATAGGGCCCAAAAATAACAGAGAGCCCAAAAATTACATGGGATCCAAAATTAAGACAGTGACCGCAATTTACATAGGGCTATAGGATATAGGGTCTAAAATTTACTTAGGGTTCAAAATGAACACAGGGCCCAACATTGTCATAGGACAGGAAGCTCACATAGAGCCCAAAATTAAAATATGGAAAAAGTTGAAATAAGCCCAAAAATTAACACCGAAGCCAAAATTGTCATAGGACTAAAAATTGGCATATTAAACAAAATCAACATAAAACCCAAAATTAGAATAGGAAACATCATTGAAGTTGTACCCAAAATTAAAATAGGGCCCAAAATTGAAATAGGTCCCAACATTGACGCAGGAAGCAGAATTGTCACAGGGCCCAAAATTAAAATAATAACCAAAATTGACACAAACCCTAATATTGGCAAAAGGCCCACAATTTTCGTTGGACAGGAAATTGGCATAGGTCCCAAAATTAAAATATGAAAAAAGTTGAAATAAGCCCAAAAATTGAGACAGAAGCCAAAAGTTACATCGGACCAAAAATTGGCATATTAAACAAAATCAACATAAAGCCCAAAATTGGCATAGGAACCAGCATTGAAGTTGTACCCAAAATTAAAATAGGGCCCAAAATTGAATTAGGTCCCAAAATTGACACAGGATGCAGAATTGTCACAGGACCCAAAATTAAAATAGAAACCAAAATTGACACAAACTCTAATATCGACAAAAGGCCCAAAATTGATATTGGGCCCAAATTAGCATAAGACCATACATTTAAATAAGGCCCAAATTATCATTGGAATAAATATAGACATACGACGGAAAATTGTCACAGGACCAAAAACTGGCATAGGACCCACAATTGTCATAGTGCGCATAATTGTCATAGACCCAATAGGGTAAAAGTTAATTTTTCTTGTTTTTGACTATCTGTTTTTTACCTTAATTAATGTTTTTAATGACATCAACTATTACATTTTTTGTTAGGATTTTATTATTTCAAATAATTAATTTTTTAACTAAAAATGTAACAATTCAATTTCGGGTAGAAAATTAATATTTTTGAAATTGAAGACTTATAATTTTTTATTTGCAAATTCATGTTTTTGGTTGATATTGTAATAATTTTGTTAAAAAAACTTTTTTTGTGGATAATTGTTTGGACTGATAATTTAAAAATTCCATTCATAGTTGATAATCACACTATTTGGTTAAAAAATTTTTTTTTTGGTAAAAATTGATTTATTAACTGAACATTTTATTATTCTAGTTGAAGATTTATTATATTAGTTGAAAATTTAAGTTGATCTTTTACATTTAAAAATTCAACTATTTGCTGAAAATTGATTTTTTTATTGAAAATTAAAAAATAGAATATTAATCCTCTTGGTTGAAAATTCAAATATTAGATTCAAAATTTACTTTTTATCGGAAAATTCAACAATTCAGGTGAAAAATCAATTTATTTAGTTGAAAATATAACAATATTAATAAAATTTAAATTTAAATTGAATTTAAATTATTTTTTAATTAAAAACTGAGATATTTGGTTAAGAATCTATGCATTTGCTTAAAAAATAAAAAATTCAACTTTTCCAGTTAATTTAGTTTTTGGGTTGGAAATTTCACTAATTGATTAAACATTCCTTTATTATGATAAAAATAATTTAACTATTTTATTGAAAAAAAATTTCTGTTTTTAACTAATTTTATAAACTAAAGGTTTACTCGTAAATATTTCAGCTCTGATTGTAATTTTCTCTTTTTTGTTTGAATTTAACTGTTTTAGATGAAAATTATCTGTCGTTATTTTTAAATGACAATATATCATTTTCTTTGAAAATAAATAAATAAATTTACTGTAAAAATTTACTGTATGTTAGAAAATTCCTGTAAAAATTTAAATAGTTGTTTGAAAATTTACACATTTTGTTAAAAATAATTATTTATTTGAATAAAATTAATCGTATTGCTTACTTTATATTCTCGGTTAAAGCTTTATTTCTTTCATTAACATTTTTTTTATTAAATCTTTTTTTTAATGAAAAATTTGATTTAGGTGAAAATTCAACTATTACATTTCTCGTTCAGAAATAATTTTTTCTTTGCTTAATAATTCATGTTATTAGGTGAACAAAGTTTCCTTTTATTATAAAATTATTTTTATTTTATTATTTTTAACATAGTTGAAAATTTGTTTCCGTCTGTTAAAAACACATTATATGGTTAAATATTGATTTTTTTTGTTAAAAATAATTCTTTCCTGATTTTTTAAAAATTAATTACTTTGGTTGAGAATTAAAGTATTTTTTTGAAAATTCTGTGTTTTTAAACAATTATTTTTGTAAATGAAAATTAAATTTTTATTGTTGGTTAAAAATTATTCGTTCTTAGTAGAAAGTTCATGTATTAGTTGAATTTTTTTTCTGATGGAAAATTTATTTTTTGGTATAAGAATTCAACGCTTTAAACTAAAAAATTGTTTTTTTGGTTTGAAATTTATAATTTATTATATGAATTTTCATTATTATTCAAAAATACTTTTAATTGCTTTTATTATCTATCATTATAGATATAAGATACTAAGAAATACCTACATTTTAAATTTTAATTTAAAAATGGCGTTAGGCAACAAAATAACAATCACTTCTGTCTTTATTTTTCGTAAAATTGAATAATAATTATCTTTCAATAATGAATGTGAAATATAGATTAGATTAACCCTATATCATTAAATAAATAAAATGTAAATATATCTGCCTCTCACGATTTTTTTTCTTATGTTGAAAAAAAACCTTGCTATGATAAATAAGAAGACATGTTTGATATCTATGTAAGATAAATGTATCTTAAGTTGAAAAATAATAATTCCAATGCATTTCAGATAATATATAAGCAACGCTTTTGAGATTGTAGATAGAGAACTGCAGACTTGAAGTCAATTGCGTTTTTAGCCTTTTTCTTCTTCTTTCAAGCGTTTTTGTTGGCTTTTATAATGGCCGATAAAGTGGTTTTGCAAAAAGATGAGGCTACTATATGTATAAGACATGAGCATATTTTCTGCAAATTGTGATTATCTTGCAAAATAATATATTTTGGAAATTAAATTTTTTCAGGGATGGAATAAATAAATAAATTAACAGGCAAAACATTAATTACAACTAGATTTGTTTTTCCTAATCATCTTAAAGAAACTCTATCCTCTCCTCTCCTCCCCCTCCAAACCTCTCTCTCCACATTCATCTCCCCTCTCCTCTCTCCTATCACCAATTACATGTATCACCCTCCTTTCTTCATCTCGTCTATCTTCTATCCTCCATTCTCTATCATCTATACTCTATCCTCTATCCTCTATCCTCTATCCTCTATCCTCTATCCTCTATCCTCTATCCTCTATCCTCCATCCTCTATTCTCTATCCTCTATTCTCTATCCTCTATGCTCTATCCTCTATTTCCCATCCTCTATTCTCTATTCTATATCCTCTTTTCTCTGTCCACCCTCCTCGCTCTTCTCTTCAATTCTTATCATTCTTCCTGATGTTTACTTTCTCCTCATCTCTCTCTTTTATCACTCCACTCTGTTCTTGTAACTCACAACTCTTCTCTCATCACGTCTGCTCCTATCTCCTATCTTCTATCACTTATGACTTTATCTCCTATTGCTCCTCTAGATACTTATATTCTTTTCCACTTCTTTTTATTATTTAATTGCGCATCTAAGTCTATCTCTAAAGGTTTAAATCTCGTTTCCTCTTCTCTCTCACACCAATAAACCATCCCCCTTTTCAGTTCTCTGCTCTCTTTCTTCTTTTCTCCCTTCTCGGTTCTCTCTTCTCTCCCCTTATTTTTGACCCCTTGCTTTTCTCTTTTCTCTCCTCTCTTCTCTCTCTAGTCACCTATCTCCCCTTTCACTCCTCTCTTCCCTTATCAAAGTTCTCTCTCCTCTTATCTGTCTTCTTGGTTTTCTCTCCTCTATCCTCTATCATCTATCCTCTTTTCTCTATCCTCTATGCTTTATACTCTATTTTCTATAATCTATTCTCTTTCCTCCATCTTCGCTTCTCTTTTCTCTGTCCACCCTTCTCGCTTTTCTCTCCACTTCCTATCTTTCTCCCTGATGTTTAGTTCCTCCTTATCTCTCTCTTTTATCACTCCACTCTGCTCTTTTAATTCACAACTCTCCACTCATCTCGTCTCCTCCTATCACCTATCTCCTATCACTTATGACTTTATCTTCTATTTCTCCTCTAGATACTTTTATTCTTTTCCACTTCTTTTTATTGTTTTATTGTGCATCTACGTCTATCTCTAAATGTTTAAATCTTGTTTTTGTCTTCCCTCTTCTCTCTCACACCAATCAACCATCCCCCTTTTCCACTCTCTGCTCTCTCTCCTCTTCCTCCCTTCTCGATTCTCTCTCCTCTCTTTAGTCTCCTATCTCCCCTTTCTCTCCTCTCTTCCCTTATCTCAGTCCTTTCTACTTTTCTCTTCTCTCTTTTTTTTGTTATCTCTGCTCTCATTATTCTTTGCTCCTTTCTCCAATTTCCTTTCTCTACTCGTTACTCTCCTCTCTCCCGTCTCTCATTTCTCTCCTGTTTTCCCTCTTTTCTGTCCTCTTTCCGCTCTTTTCTCCTCTCTTCTTGCCTCTCACCTATATTACCATTCTCTCCCCTTTTCCCTTTCTATTACTAAATAAAATGTATAAACCCAGAAATGTAAACAAACGCCACTAAAAAATACAACACAACAAGCCCTTTAAAGACAGAAAAATTAATTTAAATTTAAATAATAAAATTTTCTAGTGGTGGTTTTCTAGATATAATGGTTATTGAGGACATTTTTTCCTTATCAAATTTTTCTTTAAGTATTTATTTTTACAAATAAGAGAATTTTTCTTATTTTGGCCACGCTGATAATTAATTTAGAAAAAATTATATTGGATTTTTATACAAGATGATTTTTTTTAATGCAAATGACATTCCTCGAATTTCAAGTAGGTTAAAGTGACAACGATTAGATCTCTTAAAAACGTAGTTTTTCTATTATTTATTTATGAATCTATATACTGTAACTGATTATTTCATAAAAAAAACATTATTTTTAGACAACTAATTTTCAAACTTAAAAATTAATTTTAGCAATGTGTTGTTCAATTTACTTTTTCCTTACTGTAGGTTCGCAATAATAAAGTACATTTTTCTCTAGCTAAAATCATTAAACCAATTTTGTTTTCGTAAGAAAATTTTTAAAAACTAATAATTTTTTTTAAAGATTATTTACTTATTTTCAAAATTTCGTACAATAGAAAATTAGATACAAACACAGTGATTAATCTTCATCCGAAATATTGAATTCTCAACGAAAATTATTTTATTCATTGTTTTTCCCAAAAAAATGTCAATAAAAAACTCACTAAATATAACAAAAACTAAACGAGAACAAATAAAAATATAGAATATATACAAAATATTTTTTGATAGAGTAATTAAATTTTTAATCAACAAAAGGGACGATTTTTCCAAACAATAAATTAATTTTGGTCTAAAAAAGATACAGTTTTCGGAACAAAATTAAAAGTTCCAATCTAAAAGATGAAATGTCTACCAAAAAAAGCAAATATCCAACAAAATACATAAACTTTGAGCTAAAAAAGATAAATTATTAACAAAAAATAGAATAATTAAATTTTCAGTTAGAAAAATAAAGTAAAAAAAATCGTTGACAAGTAAGTTCAATTTTGAACAAAGGAAATAAGTTTTTAACCCAAACAGAAAAATTGAATTTTGAAGAAAAAAAATTTATTTTTGTAACAAAAAAAAACAGCTAAAGTTAATATGTTCAGAAAAAATTGTTCTCATTTTAATAATAAAATACTAATTTCCATTCAGAGGAATAAATTTTAAACCAAAAGGATAGAGTTTTAACCAAGAATGTTAATTTTCTACCAGAAAAGATTAATTTCTAACAAAGTGCATGCATTTTCAAACAATTATCGAAATGTTGGAAGGAATTCTTAAAAAGATACATTTTAAATTAAAAAATTTAATTTAAGGAAACACTAATTCACAATCAAAGAAATACATTTTTAACCAAAAATATCAATTTCGAATTAATAGGATTAATTTTCTACCATTAAATATTGTGTTGAATTTTCAAAATGATAATAAAAATAATATTCATATTCTGTTTATCTTGAATATTTGGACAAAACAAGTTGGACACTTAAACAGAACAAACTTAGAAATTTGGATATTTGGACAGAAAAAATTGAACATTTTGATATTTGGACCATGGATACTTGGACAGAAAAATATTTGTGCATTCGGATATTTGGACTTTGGATATTTGGACAGCACAATTTTAGACATTTGAAAATTTGGACGGAACAAATTTGACTATTCGGATATTTGGACCTTGGATATTTGGAATAAACAAATTTTGACATTTGGATGCTTGAACCTTGTATATTTGAACGGAAAAAATTCAGATATTTGGACCTTTCATACTTGTAAATAATAAATTTTGCCATTCGGATATTTCGATCTGGGATATTGGAACAAAAAAATTTTTGACGTTTGGATATTTGCTGGCTGCATATTTAGACAGAAAAAAAACTTGGACCGTGGATGTTTGAGCAGAATAAATTTGGACATTTGGATATTTGGACCTTTGATACTTTTACAGAACAAAATTGGCTATTCGGATGTTTGGACCTTAGATATTTGGACAGAAACAATTTTGACATTTGGATGCTTGTATATTTGTATATTTGGACGGAAAAAATTGGGACATTTGGATATTCGGACAGAACAAATTTGGCCATTCAGATATTTGGACCTTTGATACTTTTAAAGAATAAATTTGGCTATTCGGATATTTCGACCTTGGGTATTTGGAAAAAATAAATTTGGGCATTTGAATATTTGGACCTTTGATACTTGTACAGAACAAATTTGACCATTCGGATATTTGGACCTTGGATATTTTGACAGAGCAAATTTGGAACTTCGGATATTTGTACCTTGAATACTTGGACAGAATAAATTCGGACCTTGAATATTTTGACAGAATAAATTTGGACATTTGGATATTTGGACCTTTGATACTTGTACAGAAGAAATTTGATCACTTGGATATTTGGGCCTTGGATATTTTGACAGAGCAAATTTGGCCATTTAGACATTTGGACCTTTGATACTTGTAAAGAATAAATTAGGCCATTCGGATATTTCGACCTTGGATATTTGGACAAAATAAATTTCGACATTTGGATATTTGGACCTTTGATACTTGTACAGAACAAATTTGACCACTCGGATATTTGGACCTTGGATATTTTGACAGCGCCAATTTGGACCTTGATATATTTGTACCTTGAATACTTGGACAGAATAAATTCGGACCTTGAATATTTTGATAGAATAAATTTGGACATTTGGATATTTGGACCTTTGATACTTGTACAGAACAAATTTGATCACTTGGATATTTGGGCCTTGGATATTTTGATAGAGCAAATTTGGCCATTTAGACATTTGGACCTTTGATACATGTAAAGAATAAATTTGGCCATTCGGATATTTCGACCTTGGATATTTGGACAAAATAAATTTCGACATTTGGATATTTGGACCTTTGATACTTTTACAGAACAAATTGGACCACTCGGATATTTGGACCCTGGATATAATACAATATTTTGTAAGAAACAATTAAAATACGTTTGGAAAGAAAAAATTTTGAACTTGAATATTTAGACAAAATAAGTTTTTACTTTTGGTACTTGGGCAAAACAAATTTGGAGATTTGCATTATTGGGTGTTGGACATTTGAACAGAACAAACTTAGGAATTTGGATATTTGGACTTTGGATATTTGGTTAGCACAAATTTAGACATTTGAATATTTAGACGGCACAAATTGGACTATTCGGATATTTGGACCTTGGATATTTGGAAAAAACAAATTTTTACATTTGGATGCTTGAACCTTGCATATTTGGACGGCACAAAGTCGGACTTTTGGATATTTGGGAAGAACAAATTTGGCCATTAAGATATTTGGACCTTTGATACTTGTAAATAATAAATTTGGCCATTCGGATATTTCGATCTGGGATATTGAGACAAAATAAATTTTGACGTTTGGATATTTTCTGGCTGCATATTTAAACAGAACGAATTTGGACCTTGGATGTTTGAACCTTGTATATTTGGACAGAAAAAATTCGGACATTTGGATATTTGGACAGAACAAATGTAGCCGTTCAGATATTTGGACCTTTGATACTTTTATAAGAATAAATTTGGCTATTCGGATATTTCGACCTTGGGTATTTAGAAAAAATAAATTTGGACATTTGAATATTTGGACCTTTGATACTTGCATAGAACAAATTTTACCACTCGGATATTTGGAACTTGGATACTTTGACAGAACAAATTTGGACTTTTGAATATTTGTACCTTGAATACTTGGACAGAATAAATTCGGACCTTGGATATTTGGACAGAACAAATTTACACATTTGGATATTTGCACCTTAGAAATTCGTACAGAACAAACTTTGACCTTGGATATTTGTACAGAATAAATTTGGTCATTCGGATATTTGACAAAACAAATTTTTACTTTTGGATATTTGTACCTTGGATATTTGGACCCAATAAATTTTGATCTTAGATATTTGGACCGGACAAATTTAGACATTTGGATCTTTGCATCTTGGATATTTGTACATAACTAATTTAGACCTTGGATATTTGGACCTAATAAATTTGGATCTTAGATATTTGGAAATGATAAATTTGGACGTTTAGATACTTGGACCTTGGATATTTGGACAGGAAAAATTTGGACATTTGGATATTTGGCCCATGGATACTTGTACAGAAAAACATTTGTGCATTCGGATATTTACACTTCAGATATTTGGACAAAACAAATGTTGAAATTTGGATACTGGAATCTTGGATATTCGTACAGCACAAATTAAGACATGTGAATATTTGGACGAAACAAATTCAACTATTCGGATATTTGGACCTTGAATAATTGTACAAAACAAATTTAGACATTTGGATACTTGAACCATGGATATTTGCACAGAGCAAATTTGGATATTCGGACCCAACAAATTTGGACCTTGGATATTTGGGCAAAACAAATTTTGACTATTGGATACTTGAACCTTGGATATTTGGGCATAATAAGTTTGGACCTTTAGATACTTAGACCTTGGATATTTGGACAGAATAAATTTGGACGTTTGGATTTTTTTTAACTTGAATATTTAGACAGAATAAACTGTGACCTTGGATATTTAGGCAGAGCTAATTTGGCCATTCGAATATTTGGAAAAAATAAATCTTATATTTGGCTGCTTGAACCTTGGATATTCGGACCCATCAAATTTGGACCTTGGATATTTTGGCAAAACAAATTTTGACTTTCGGATGCTTGAACCTTGGATATTTGGGCATAATAAGTTTGGACGTTTGGATATTTTTCGCTTGAATATTTGGACAGAATTAACTGTGACCTTGGATATTTGGACGGAACAAATTTCGCTGTTCAGATTTTTGGACCCCTTATACTTGTACAGAACAAAATTGGCCATTTGGATATTTGGACCTTGGTTATTTGGACAAAACAAATTTTGACTTTTGGATATTGGCACTTTAGACATTTGGACAGAAAAAATTTGGACATTTGGATATTGGACCTTGGATATTTGGACAAAACTAATGTTGACATTTGGATACTTGAAACTTGGATATGCGGACAGCACAAATTAAGACATTTGAATATTTGTCCGGAAAAAATTAAACTATTCGGATATTTGGACTTTGAATAATTTTACAAAACAAATTTAGACATTTGGATGCTTCAAGCATGGATATTTGCACAGAGAAAATTTTGACTTTTGGATATTTGCACCTTGGATATTCGTACCCAAAAAATTTGGACCTTGGATAGTTGGGCAAAACAAATTTTGACTTTTGGATGCTTGAAGCTTGGACATGTGGACGGAAAAATTCGGACATTTGTATATTTGGATGGAACAAATTTCGCTATTCAGATATTTGGACCTTTGATACTGGTACAAAACAAAAATTGGTCATGCGGATCTTTGGACCTTCGTTATTTGAACAAAACAAATGTTGACTTTTGGATATTAGTAATTTAGATATTTGGACAGAAAAAATTTGGACATTTTGATATTTTGACCTTGGATCTTTGGACAGAACCAATTCAAATACATCGAAACTGAGTGTTTGGACAGATCAAATTTAAATATATTTGGAATTAATTCGCTGAGAGGAAGTAAGCAGTAGAGAGTAAATCGCTTTTGCGTGATTGGATCGTGCGTTACCTATGCTTATGTTCTGATGGACAAGTGAGCCACGTGCAGAGCACTGAAGAAAGCGTGCTATTAAGTTGCATTGTTCCTCGATGCAACCGTGCAACGGTGCATCTAATCTCTATGCTATCCAAGACATACAGTTATACCCCCGGGGACACATACATTTCACTAGAGAGCGCATAGATCATAGAGATCATCTCACAACGTTGAACTTGTGCGATCGATTCGTGGCGGATCGATAAGACAGGTGTTGCAAGAAAAATCAACTTCCGACACACGACTTTATCCGGAGTTATGCTGCATTGTCACAGTAGAGATATCCAAAGAAGAAAGTAACTGTATTTCGAAATGTTAGCCTTAAATTCTTTCAGCGGTGTTTCTGATGCAATAAAAAGCCACATTCCAGCTATAGATGTTGTGCCAATATGATTGATTGAATCGGGAAAATTGTATCTCAGTAATTTCTCGCTGCGTAGTTTGTTACAAGCAAAAGCCTACGACACATATTTCTGCATCGCTAAATAAACCGACTCCATTAGTGGACATTACTTAGGTGTCTAGAAGGCAGACAAAAAAAAAGTGAAAGAAGAGAAATATTCCATCGGAAACTTCCCTCCACGTAGGTAGTCCTCTGGTTAATGATGCCCGCGAATCGATGATTCGTCAATGTCCAGCTCTGGAATTGGAGTTATCCAACGGAAGGAAGAGGCGTGAGCTGCAAGCCAAGTACATTCGAGCTGATATCTCCAATTACTTCCTCTGAAACCAGAATCGAACGAGGATACGAAGGACTTGCGCCTTTATTATTTTTCATTGCTAGGGTGCTGCTTTGCATGGTAATAACTGCCTGCAGTTTCTTAATTAGTGCTTTTTATCACTCATCTGAAGGTTTATGCATTTATCCTTGTCTAGTTGGATACCACTGAAGGGCTAGGGGTCTTCTAATTTATCATAATCGAGTTCAAAGGAGAATACGATTGCTGGAATTAGTTCCTAATTCCTGTTATTAAGGGCGCCCTTAAGTTACTTTGGGAATCAAAGTTCCCAATCACTGCTGCCATAACTATGCTGCTAAATGGATGTCGGAATGAGTGATCCTAATTCCCATTTCTGAGACGGTTTGTAAATTATGGTCTTATTCGTACTCATTTTTTTTATTATCCTTCTGTAATTAAATATAATTATCTTCTGCTGGTCTTCTTGAATGATATGAAATTACAACTCGAAAGTCTACTGCGTAGCAATCAGTGTCGCAAACCTGAAGAATTCCAAGTTGCGTAGAAAGAAAAGCGGGGGATATCTGATGAGTCATGGGGTGATTCAGGTGATCGAGATTTGGTGAGTTTTGGATGAAACCAAACAAAAACTAATCTATAGAAGAAATTATTTCCCTGTTACCATTTAATCGCTTCCTCATTTGATCCCAGTCGAAACTCTAACCAATTATAAAATCCAGTACTTTTCATCTATCCCATAGTATATCGCAAATACACTACTTGCATAATCCACTCTCATAATTATAATTTTCAATTCCAATTCCCATCCCACATACCTGATGGCTATTCTAAATTAGTTCTTCTAATCACTCTAGACTTCGTGTCTGCCAATTAATTTACGTGATGTGTCAATTTCCCAGTTTTTACATTCCCTCCCTTACATTCCTTCTTTCGGTTCCTAAAACGAAATCACCCTTGCTGGTTATTCTTATTATACCTCTTCCCAATCCTCGTCTGCAGAAGTGGCTCAAATTATCCAAAAGCTATAACTGAGCCCTGAAGTTTATTGTACTCAAACAAGAGCCGTTTTTATGGCAGCCGTACCACATCGACAAGCTGTCAAAACACAATGTTATTCTTCACAGCCATAAAAAATGTGAACGACCGCTCGTGAAAAATGTCGGCGCTTCCTGAAGCCGAGTCGATGGTCACTTTGTTGCAAAACTGGACCCGCATTGCGACTTGAAACCCGACGCCTCGGCGAACGCGTAATAAACTTTATTAACAGCTGCCTTCCATGCTAGAGGTGGCAGAGTACAAACGCTCGTGGATAAATGTACGAATCGGATGACGTCACCTGTTGGTCTCACTAGAAAATCGACGTGTATACCTTGCGAACACGTTTCAAGTCGTACGCGAAGAACGAGTCGAGGATGGGCGAGGGACCGTGCCACAGAGTGCGAGAGAAAGAAAGAAAGAGAAAAGGATTCAGTTCTTGAAGAGAGGGTGAGAGGAGGTAAGAGACGGCAGAAGTGAATGAATGTAGCGGAGCGTGGGCGAGCAGCGGTTCTCAGTTCTCACCCTTTTTATTTCATAGGACTCACGCGATTCATTCACCGTTCTTCGCCGGCAGTGGAAGTGGAATCACCACGGTCAAGCGCAAAGGTTGATTCATTCATGAAAAACACGAGATTTTATCCCAATTAACATGAGTCCGCACTCAATTCCTTCCGACGAGCATCATCATTAATTTCCCCATCGACGGCAGCCGAGCCTCTGCGTAATTAAAAGCAGGAACTGTTTCGCTTTACTCCTTTTCCACCGACACGCATCATGTAATTTCCTTTTTTCCCCGCGAGGAGCTCCTGAAGGAAAAAGAGCTACTGATCAGTTCCTGCATCTTCAATTCCCACCAGGCTGACCGGAATTTAGAGTCGTTTTGTCATTTCTGGTGTGAACTTGAAAAACCTGACCTGCAAGAACTTTCCCAATATGGAGGGTGAAATCTGAAGAGGGAAATTTGTTCGGAGGTTGTAGGTATGAACAAACGTTTTCCTTCATCTGGCTGACGTTATAACGCATCGATCCAATTAGAAGCCGGATAAAACAAATCGTTTAATCAACGACAGTGATTTAAATTCTTCTCGGACGCTATCGGCATGCTTGCGTAACTTTTCTACCATCGCTGATCGCCGGATCAACCTGCAGTACCTCGAGATCGTAATTGCTCTGCTGAATGGTATAAGGGTGTACGAAGGGAAATCGTTAACGCTTTAAGCCATGCCAGCTCGTGTGCCAGCTAGCTTTGGTCTAGCAGATTTTCTCAGGGAATTATTCTTACTCAGGATACGCTTGCATGTAATATTTGCTCGATCACATCAGCCAGGTAATGGCTTTATCGCACTTTTTCAATCTACTAAACACGTCCATTCAGAACACGTCTCTCCTGCCAATTATTATTCATTGTGTAATCGATCACGCTCTCCTCTCTGGTCTAGCATACTTTTCTACGAATTCCATCCAAAGCTTCGAGCAATTTATCTTCTGACTTGCTGATGGACTCATACTGGCATAGTGTACTCATTTTTCTGTACTTTTTCCTTGAGCCTTATAATGTGGTATCCCAATGAGAGGAGGGATCATGCTTGCAAATTATTGGCATACTTATACGTTGTTGGTACGATAAATAACAGTTTGTGGTTATATAGTGTTATTCTTGTTTGCTCAGTTTCTTATCCCCTTTTTACAACACGGTCCTTACATCCTGTTCTCGTGGTCTTCTTGCTTCCACTTCGTTCACTGCATGTCTGTTTCTTTCATTATTTTTGCGTCTCTTCTGCATTCTACTGCACACTTTGAGTAGTTCTCCACCCCTCGTCAACTTTTATTTTATTTACTCTGGCACAATCTTGATTCACTTTCGGTTTGCATTTTTTAAACTTGGGTGAGCACTCTGGTGTTCTCTAATCTCTTTCCTCTTGTTCTTACTCCTACTTAGAAGCATTGTAATATATTATCGTTTTCTTCTCTCCGAAAGCTGTCAATTCCTTTTGTATAAAGAATTTTTTACTCATCTTGAAGAAATAGGATTGCATTCATAATAATCATTATAGTACATCAATGCTAAATTTGCCTGATGCTAAACTTTAGATTGGGAAGAGAACTGGAAACTAATTCTAGTAATGTGAAGAATTCCTCAAAATAAAACCAAGAATCTAATGACTTACTAAATTTGGATAACCATCATTCAATGTTCCTATCGCAATCTGACAAAAAATAAATTTTTCTCCTAAGAAAAGAACAAAATTCCTTTTCGTTTTAGAACAAAATAAAAGAGAGGAAAGAAAAACGAAAAGGCAACCAACCAATCGTAAAATATTCCATAAAAATTTATTTTCCTTCAAAGAGTTTTTTTATTTTCTTTTTAATGAGAAAATTTTTTTCAGATTGCAATAGGAATATTCTATGGTGGTTTTTCAAATTTGGTCGTTAGATTCTTAGTTTTATTTCCAGGAATTCTTCACATTAACTTCATTATTAGACGTTAAGTAGGGTTTAAAATGTAATGACCTATAATTTGACCTTGACAATGATCTTGAAGGTCATTCCAAAGTCACGATTGTATGCGCCTTGTTGAAACAAATAACTTCCCTTGATATAAATCTTCTTCAAAAGCTGGTATACTTAGATGTGTTCGGACCTTGTTTAAGTTTTAATGACCTTACAGTGACCTTCGGGGTTAAATTAAACCTGTGTCGTTAATACATATTTGATCGAGAAACTTCCCGCTCTATCGACATCCGTTGTCAAAAAGGAGGGTTGCATTTTTTTAATTTGGCTCTGAAATGACCTTTAAGGTAATCGTCAAGGTCAAATTAAGGGTCATCAAATTTAAAATTCTATTTAACGTCTAACAATCAAGTTAATGTGAAAAATTCCTGAAAATAAACCTAAGAATCTAACGACTAAATTTGGAAAATCTTCTTAAAATGTTCCATAAAAAATTATTTTCCTTTAAGTTGTTTTTTGCTTTTCTTTTTCAGTAGGAAAATTTCTTTCCTTTTTTCAGATTGCAATAGGAATATTCTATAGTGGTTTTTCAAATTTGGTCGTTAGATTCTTAGTTTTATTTTCAGGAATTCTTCACATTAACTTCATTATTGGACGTTAAGTAGGGTTTAAAATGTAATGACCTATAATTTGACCTTGACAATGATCTTGAAGGTAATTCTAAAGTCACGATTGAATGCGCCTTGTTGAAACAAATAACTTTCCTTGATATAAATCTTCTTCAAAAGCTGCTATATTTAGATGTGTTTGGACCTTGTTTAAGTTTTAATGACCTTACTGTGACCTTCTGGCTTAAATTAAACAAGTGTCGTTAATACATATTTGAACGTGAAATTGCTCGCTCTATCGACATCCGTTGTCAAAAAGGGGGGTTCGATTTCTTTAGTTTGGCTCTGAAATGACCTTTAAGGTAATCGTCAAGGTCAAATTAAGGGTCATCAAGTTTAAGATCCTATTTAACGTCCAACAATCAAGTTAATGTGAAAAATTCCTCAGAGCTATTCGGACCTTGTTTAAGTTTTAATGACCCTATGGTGACCTTCAGGGTCAAGTTGAACTCATGACTCTAATACGTATTTAAACGTTAAATTTCCTGCTCTATGGATTTTCAATATCCAGAATGGGGGTTTTCATATTTAAAAAAAGTTGACCTTGACATGACCTTTAAGGTAATCGTCAAGGTCAAAGTACCGATCACAATTGAATTCCTCATTAAAAGACCCTTCAGTAATGACCTTGAATAAAATGAAAAATATTCTACTGGAGGAAATATTTTGGGGTTTCAGATCAATAGTTGTTTCAAAAATGCATTGCAATTTTTTTCTTTTTATTATTTCTAATAAACAAAATACTACTTTCCACTGATAATATGTTTGCATACATTTCTTTAAACAATTTTTTAGAAATTTAAAAAAAATTTCTCTTAAAATAATCAGTTAAATTAAAAATATATAATTAGTTAACAATATGAACAATATTGACAATATTAATAACAATATTGTTAACAATATTTTTTTTAAATAATACTAGAACGTTGCATTTTTTTCTTAAATTTTCCACTTTTTGTCCACTTTTTATATAAATTTAGGTAATTATTATTTAAAGTTAAGAAGCATGCTTGTTTAAACAATGTAATTATTATTTTTAAAAATATTCTTTTTTAATAATGCTATAAAGTAGTGGTTTTTCTTAAATTTTCAATTTTTTGTCTTGTTTTTACTTATAATGCAGTATTAATTAATAAAATTTAATAAAAATAATTCTTTAAACAATTTATTGTTTTTTAACGTTTTTATTTAAGAATATATTTAGAAGCTCACGGTTTTTTCGAATTTTTTCAACTTATTTTTAACTGTTTATTCAGATCAAGGCCATAATCAAGTAAAACAAATTTAAGTAAAATTAAGTAAAGAAATTATTTTTGTTTATAACTATCGTCTCTTAAATAAATTTTTGAAAGTTGTGGTTTTTTCTGAAATTTCTTACTTCGCTATGTCTTTTAGTTATAAAGAAATAATAAGTAAAAAATATAATTCAGGGCATTTTTATTATAATAAAAATTATATTTATCAATCGTTTCGATCTATAAAGTAAGGCAAAAAAAGTATATTTTTTGTTATGAAATTTTTTAAAGATTCCCAGAAATTTTTTTACTCTAAAATATTTTATGCTATTTTAAAATAATAAAACATTTTCAAGAAATTGAAACAATTTTAAGAGATTTTAAGTGGTTTTAGTAATCTTAGGGGATTTTTATATTTTATTAAATATTAATATTTTAATGGATTTCAAAGAATTTATTGGCAATAAGTGAAGCATATTGTAGTATTTAAAAAATGTATCAAGATTTTAAAACATTTTTGGCAATTTATTTGAAATTCGCTTTAAATTCTTATTAATTATTTTTAATTATTTTTAATTATTTTGAATTCTTCTAATATCACTCAATTTTGCTCAAATCAATGGATTTTAAAAAAGTTTTTAATTTTTCGAAACAATCTAAACTAATGTCAAACTTTCTAAATTCAAACCATTTTTAAAATATTTTTGATTTGTTTATAAGTCACTCATAAAAAATCAAGGTGAATTTAAAAAAATCTAATGTAATGAAAATAATGTTAGAATATTAAAATTTAATTAATAAAATAAATTTATT
>JAAAKG020055245.1:0-18149 GCA_010014905.2 Druon quercuslanigerum | reverse complement strand
TTGAATAGATTCGATTTTCTCAACCTATCAGATATGAGGATAAAGCGCAAGGGGAGAACGATGTTTGATGCAGTGGGGGAACTCACTTTACGCGAATCTCAGTCCCAGCCTCTCGCGATAAGTGGGATGCTACTGTAGAAGGAAATATATTTCAAAAATTGGTTATGTTTTTAGACTTTTATTAAAAAATTGAAATGATTAAATGTGTAAGTCAAAATCAATGTATTAATTAATTAATACAATATAAATTGTTTTCATAAAACATACACATTGTGTTCCTTCATAACCTAATAAATAATAATTTTATAAACATGAAAACAATTTATATGGTATTAAGAAATTCATCTCAAAAATATCTACAAGTTTAAATGCAATAAAAGTCTGAACTGTTTAAAGAAAAAGTAAGTTATGTAAAAAATGTTTTTAAAAATTATTGTTAATAAACTTAATCGACACCATTAAATTTTTCATACAAAATAAGGCTGATATAGTCTTAAACATTTTTTTGTAATCCTTGACCCTTGTATTAAAGTTTTTACGGGTTTTCTTTTTTCCAAAAAGGAACCAGAATTTCCACAGGCCCATTGAACTTTTCAAAATTGGTGATTTTAGGACCACCTTAGTGAACACATCACTTGCTTTAATTTTTATGATAATTTTGAAATTGAAATCGCTTCCTTGTCGTCTTTTCAATAAAAAAATATCAATAGTGAGTGCTAAAGGGCCGACACACTACAGCCTAGAACACACAAAACGCCAATGCTGGTCCCGGTTATGCTGCAACCCGATGTACAGATTCGAACGTCGGGTTACCGCATACAGAATGTATGGAATAAATAATTATTAATTAGAAATTAACTTGTATTGTTATTAATTCTGTTACTGTTCCAAACATTTCACGTGCATAAATCAAATAACTTGATAATAAATTAATAATCCACTTGAGTTCAATTTGTTTAAAGTGATATGTAAAATAAATTTCTAAATAAATTCTAAATACACCATTTGCTTAGAATTGAGCGGAATAACGAAGATTCGGAGGCCCCAAACGAAAATTTAATTTTTACTTCACTTATATTCAAAAATGTACCGTGGTGGACAGTGGACACTCTGGGTGCCCGGGTGATTAATCAAGTCTTATATTGAAGTTTTATTAGCATATTTTATTAATACAATGAGAGTTTTGATTTTTTGCAACTTGTTGATGTCATGATGCAATTTCTAAAAGAATAACTTCCTTTTTTGGAAAAATCGACTGAAAAATTAAACATGAAGAAAAGGCAAGAAAAACTGTATATTTGGAAAATATCAGTCGTGACCTTGAACTCCCAAACCTGGAACATTGTAGGTAAATGATACGAGCCAATTAGGAAAAAGTATTTTCCAGATCTGTTGAACTGGGTTGACGATGTTAAGTTCTGGATTAACATACTATACTCGGAAAATGTCTCAGCAATTAAAAAATTTGAGAGAATGCGTGTGGAAATTTCGAATGAAAGAGAGACTTGATAATTGTTGTTATGTAATAAAGAAAAACGCGAAGTGTATATGTTTCATATGGCATTGAAAAATGTCTGTAGATATTGTATAGGCCTTTTATATAATAATCTGTATAGTCTTAATAAACAAATTTTCTTTTATGATTACTATTGATTCCTTACATAAAACTAATTAAAATAATAAAAAAGCAAGCATCATTATTTAAAATGAGACTGGATCTCAGCTCTGTTCCCCTAATTTTTTCTTACAAATATAATTTGTAACACAAATAAATATGCTAATAAATTGTTTAGACGTAATTCCATATAGAAATGCGAAAAATTGCAGGAAACATTCAACGGAATTAATTTTTGACATACCTGAACATATAATCTATAAATATTATGAAGTTTAAGGAAGTGTAATATGTACTTTTTTGTAATACACGGCAAATATCTTTGTACATGGGTCACCTGCCGAGATTCCTACCTTATCGACATTTTTTTCGCCCTCCTCGCCAGATTGCAGTACATAACTAGATAACCAACAAAATCAGAATGTTTTAGGAGAGCGAAATAACATTCTGAAAAATCAGGGGGATGGCTCTTCTATAAAGGCCTGTAGAATAAATGTGTCAGGAGATTTGACTAAGGCCGAGTGGCGGCGCTGGTTGTACTTTTAGGCCGAAAATTATTCAAATGCATGGGGAAAATACACATTTAATTTATTTTAATTGTTAAAATAAGTTTTTTGCATCTATTTACCTCCAAAAAGTATTTTATAGCATATTAAAGATCGAATAAATTAATAAGTACTGATGAAAAGTGAAGAAAACATTATTTTTAGGATTAAATACAAATGCACTTTTCATAATGTGACAATAATAGTTTGACAAAGTAAACATTAAATTTTTATCATTGACATGTGAATATTGTTAACTGCAAAAATAATACATTTCAATTTAATTTTATTGACATTTATAATGATTATTAAAATTAACGGTTAATTGAACTAAATAATGAACATTTATATTTCTTTTTAAAACTAGAAAATAATTTACTTTGTTTCGTTTTGAGACGTTTATAAAATTAATTATGTTTTCAGTTATTTTATATTGTTACAAATATGTCAAGTAATTCTAACCATTTATATTATAAAGAATAGGATTTATAGAATAAATAAATATTGATAAAGTTGTAGAATAAAAAAGTGTATTTGTGAACAATATTTAATTAGGAATAAATATAGAATAAATAAAAATACATAAAATTAAACGAATAAATACTTCAGCGGTGGTACTCCATCATATTGGGAAATATATAATTAAACACATTGTTTAAATCGCATTTCGATAGTAAGGTAGCTCCGATTAAACCCCTTAAAAGTCCCATCATATAGAGTAAAACGTGTTTTTCAATCAGAATCTAAAAAATACTCAGTATGGATATGAAAATTTTTCACACTGGATTGATCAAGTTTTACTCCGCGAAATTGAGAGCATTTTCAGAACTCAAAATCAAATTTGTTTTAGAAATATTTGAATATTCTGTCAATGAATCTGGCAGATGACAAAAAGACTTGATTGTTATCTTAATGGATTTTTTAAATTCAATGAAAATGACAAAAGGTAAATGCATTTAGATATTTCAAAAAGTTTCAAAAATTAGAAAAAAAAAACAGTTTTTCTGATAGATTAAGAAATTTCAATCGACATTTTTACTAGATATCAAATATATTTTGAAACTATCCAATTGAAATTTAACGATTAGACAAAAGTTGCAGAAGTTAGATCATTTTCAAAATTATACAATTATTTTTAAGAGATACGTGAATTTGAATCACTATTTTTAATAGATTTCAACAAGATTTAAAAATGACTTTGATAACATTTTACGATACTGTTTTTTTTTGATTTCGTAATATTAATTGAAAATTCATATGCTATCAGTAATTGCTTTTTTTACAGAAAAACCAGTTTAACTGTATATTTTCGATGACATTTTTACTGAAATACAAAATTTTTCTTATAGTATAACAATTTCTTGCCAATTATTTTCAAAGTAAACAAAAAATATTGCGATGTTTAAAAATAATTGTAAGAAACTAAAACTGTTTTTAAATTTTTTGATAGCACTTTAATAAATTTTTTTATTAATATTAATTAAAAAAGTTGAAAAATAATTAAATTAAAAATACTTACCGTTCCAATAACAGAACCATCTTTTCCAAGTATCGGATGCTCCGTAAGAATGTCCTAACAACCGAAATGCTTTGCACAAATTACATGACCTACCTTTAGTTCAAAATTAGCTCTCGAAATAGCTTTTTGAAAGATCTTTATTATTTTATTGTTTCCAAAAATTGCATCCAAAAACAACACACTTATATCCCATTATTTTTCTTCATTACAAAAAAACCTTGAAAAAGCCTTAAAGCTTAATTCTAAAGCAAAAAAAAATCGAAAAAGTACGTTTTTATAATTAAAAAAGTACAAAATCTCAAATTTATAACACAGTCAACATTTCTGTCACTTTCATTTCAGAGTACCACGGGGCTGTGTAAAATCAAAATCACCATTTAAAGGTAAAAAAGTATATTCCCGAGCTGAAGAATTTCTAAACTAAAGTCAAAAAAATATGTTAAATAAATATTATTCAGTGCCCAGAAAGGGAATGTTTAAATTTACAATCTCAAATTGCCGAGAATCTTCTAACGTTGCTACAAGCTTGGTTGCGAATTGCGATGATTATGCAATTTTCAGTTGAAACAAAAAAAAAAATATTGTTCCCGAGATATTTAGTTGCTAAATTGAGAAAAAATGAAGTGGATCATAAAAAATTAACCAATTCGGTTAAAGAACTTGGAGGTTCAAATTTCATGATTTTTGAAAATTGTCTTTAGATAGCGACTAAAGATCATTTTGCATATTTAAAAATAATGAAAACTTGCTCCCGAGATATTGGGAGGCTGAAATAGAATAAATAAGTTTTCAGTCAAAGAATTATTCTTTTCAGAGAAAATAAAGATTTATAGTGGTGGTATCGTACTGTCACATACGATTTTTGTTGAAAGTTCTACAAAAAGAAGAAAGTTATATGTTTCTTAATAAATAAGTTATATTTAAGGACTTTTTCTTTGAAAAAATAAGTTCTTTATTATTTTAATGCATTTAAAAACTTAAATAAATGGAATGTTGGTCAGAAAAAGCTTTCAGAAAAACTTAAGAGGTTAGGCAATAAAAAAATAAGATAGGATAGGAGGTTTTCAATTACCAAGTTTTTCATTACTACTACTACATGTCCTGCTCTTAAACGGCTTAGCGAAATCTTTAGTCAAGTATTTTAAACTGTTTAAATTGAAGTAAGTATTTTCTAAATTAAAGAAAAAAAATAGGGGGTGGCGTTTGAAAAATTCAAAATTGCTTATTTTTTGTACAACCTCAGTATCCTCTTTCACCCAAAACATCAATAATCTTCGAGATAATAATGTTGAAGCATTTTTTTAAAGCGTTACTAGTAAATAAAATAAGTATAATAAACGTACAAAAAATAATCTTCAACAATTAACATAAAAATGTTTAATTCTTCAAGAACGAGTATAAGCATCGAAAATATTCTATCACCAGTTCTCCAGTGGGCGGGGCTTACGCTCGAACGCGGAAGACGTTAGAGCGAAAATCTCCTCAGAAAAATACATAAAAGAGAATCTAATCGAATATATGGATTCCTGGAGGTGGTCTGCACCACGTGGAGTCGTGCTCTCGGCGACGACGTCGACCTAGTTTCGAACGACTGAGTTACACTTCAAATGGACGATTCGGATTCTACCTTTCAGCTGGGAGTGTGGCATCTCCTGTAATCCAGCGACTTGGAAGCTAGTTGTGGTGGAGGGCCTGAGGTCGGGGGTCACTGCTGATGTGGGATCCACGTTGACTGGGCGTCCGCACTAAGCTCGCCATCAATATGGGCACCCTGGAGGAGTCCGGGGTGGCCAGGTTGGCTAAGGAGAGGCGAACCGGGCCAGAGGGGAAACCCAGCAGCCAAAAGTCTCCGTGGCGAGCAGTAGTGGGATCGCGCCCGGGAGTGGGACCGCACCGGCAGCCTGGTCAATAAGATCCAACCCATAACTTTTTGCATTTTTTTTCGATTTTTCTCATATTCTATGTATCAATATCTACCACTGGGTGCGAAAAAAAATATTTTTTTCGAATTTTTGTTGAATAATTATTTTGACC
Source organism: Druon quercuslanigerum (assembly GCA_010014905.2). Taxonomy (NCBI): domain Eukaryota; kingdom Metazoa; phylum Arthropoda; class Insecta; order Hymenoptera; family Cynipidae; genus Druon; species Druon quercuslanigerum. Next base: position 12,436 of record JAAAKG020055245.1, on the reverse strand, counting down.
TGACTAAACGGAACACCGACCACGCGACTCACGGATATCGATTGAGTGCTGACTGCTGATGTTGAGACTCTACCTTCCTTCCCTCCCTACGTTACCGACTGTAAAGTTTGTGTGATAGGATATTTTTTTCAAATAGACAGCAAATTTATTGTTTTATTTTTTTAATTTTTAACAAGAAATCAGTATTGAATAACCATGAAATGACATGTTATGCTTCGGAAAACAACAAATCTTTTTGAATGTACTAAAGTTCTATACAAATTATTAGATATATTTAGGAATTATATTTTTTATATCATTTCAAATTAATAGTACAATTATAATATGATTGAATAGATAAAATATCATCCTTTCTGGGAAAAATAAATATATTTAAATGTTATTTTTTATTTTGGAACAGATTATAAAAATTAAATTTTATAATATTTCTATTTCTGTCAAATGCGAATATTTTCTAAATTTGTATCGTTCATGTTTCCAATGCTGCGTTGGATTACATAAAATGGGCTGTTCAAAAACTACGTTATGATATTTTTAAAAACTTTTTTCAATCTTCCCAATCTTCATCGCAACTTGTCACACAAAGCTTGAACTCCTCGCATGGCGCATGCCGTCAAAAGTATTTGATTCCACATTTTAAAAAAAATTCATTTGATAAAACCTGAGATAACCCACGGAACATGCAAACATAATTTTGAAAATACTTCATAGCCTAAAATGCTCTCAGAATATGGGGAATAGGTTGAGTTTTCACGAAAATAGCGTAATAATAGGGCAATCAATTCTTTTAAATGAATTATTTATTACAAAAAAATTAAGATTTCAAGTAGAAATATATTGCATTTTCACCAAAAAATATTAATTTGTTAGCCAACGAAAGATTTTTTTCAACCAAAGATTCGAGTTTGGAGCTAAAAATGTAAATGTTTTAGAAAACTGTTTATTTCTAAACTCGAAAATATTAATTTTCAACGAAAAAAACTGATTTTTCAAGGAATTATCTAAAACTTCAGCCATCAAAAAAATTAATTTTCGACCACAGTTGCATTTGCAATGAATTACTTGCAATTTCAATTAAAAAAATTTAATTTCTAAAAAAATATTTAAATTTTTAAGCTACAAAGGCAAATTTGCAACCAAAACCTTTTCTATCGAAAAGGATTAATTTGAACAAAAGTATTTAAATTTTCAAGAAAAAAAGGCGACTTTTTAGAAGATAGTTGAATATTCAAGAAAACAGTTGAATCCTCAACCAAAACGGAATCATTTCTAACACAATTCTTGAATTATCAACGAAACAGTTAAATTTCCAACTAAATAGTTGTATCGACAACCAAATGTAGGTAATTTTTCTGTCAAATTTTGGAATTTTCAAGCTAAAAACGATTTTTCTACAAAACAGTTGAATTTGCAATTTCAACCAGCAAATATGAATTTTCTTCTCAATAAGACGAATTTTCAATAAAACACTTGAATTTTTGAGCACAAAAAATAGCAAATTTTCCAAAAATAGTTCAATTTTAAATCCAAAATTATGAATTTTCAATAAAAAAGTTGATTTTCAACCAAGACACATAATTTGCTGCCCAAAAAGACGAATTTACAGCAAAATGCATACATTTGCAACCAAGTGATTCCATTTTTAACTAAAAACTATCAATATTCAGTCAATAATGAAATAATTCAACTTTCTGTCAATAAATTAATTTTGAATTAAAAAAGAATACATTTAAATAATATAACGAATGTTTAACAAATAATTGAACTTTCAACCAAGTTTTACCCAGGAGGCGCCAGCTACTCACATGTACCCACTACATTCAAACTCAAATGAGGCAAAGTGAAGTTCTTTAAATAAAATTATAAAAAATGGAACTTAGATAGTAGCTTTGTGAAAAAAATAAACTGCAACGTGCTAAGAGAAATTCTCACGGGCATGAGAATATTCTGGAGAATATGCTCGACGTTTATGTACTTTGGGAATTTAATGAGAATTTATATAAGCATTTTGAATTAGATTTAAAAACTCGTACTTTCTATCTTTATTAACTATATTTACATTATTTAAATTTCCCGGGAAAATGTATCGCTTCAAATTGAAAAGGGCGCCAAATTGAATTAATAAAATAAGTCAAAATAATGGAAAACATATTATTCGCATTAAACAGTGCCTTACTAAGAGTTGCTACAATATTCCAATTTCTAAAATATTATTCTAATGTATCTATCTAATATATTACTGCAAAAAATGTTGTTTCTCAATACATTTTTAACACTTTTTAGTTATGTTTTCAAATCAAGAAGATAAATTTCGAGTCTGAGAAAGGAATTTTTTTAACTAAAATGAGGAGTCTTTAGGCAAAAATGTGAATTTTTAAGCATATAGTTGAATTTTCCACCCATAAGAATAATTTTCTACCAAAAGACACATTTTCAACAAAGTACATAAATTTTCATCTAAAAAATATCACTTTTCAGAGAAAAAAAAGATTTTTTAAACCAAAAATACAAGAATTAAATTTTATATTAAAACAATCAATTTTTAACCAAAAAGCATGAATTCTTAACAAAATAATTCAATTTTAAATCCTAAAGGTAAATTTTCTACGAAAAAAGATACAGTTCTAGTGAAATATATAAATTTTCAACTAATAAATATAAATTTACAAACCAAACCTAGAATAGTATAATTTGCAGTTAGAAAAGTAAATTTTAAACTAAGAAAAAACAGGTATACAGCGAAATTATTCGATTTTCAACTAAAAATATAGATTTTCAAAAACACTTGGATTTAGCTGAAAAATTAATTTTCAACTAAAAAGAAACGAATTTTCAGCCAAATAAATTATTTTTTTATCACAGTGACATAAAAATATAATTGTTAAATTTTCTACAAAACAGAAAATTTTATAGAACAAATTTTTACATTTATATCGAAAAAGGTAAGTTTTTGACAAAAGATGGAATATAGTTAAAGCGAATTTTCAACAAAAATGATAAAGCTTTAATAAAAAAATAATAATTTTTATCCCAAAAAATGAAGTTTCAACTAAAAAGATAAATTTTCTACAAAAATAAAATATACTAAAATTTTCAATTAGTAAAATAAATTTTAAACAAAAAAGGAAATGAATTTTTAAAAAAATAGTTAAATTGTCAAGAACAGAAAAAATTATTTTTATCAAAAAGATAAAACAGATAAATTCTCAACTAAACATAGAATAATTAAATTTTTAGTAAAAAACTTAATTTTCAATAAAATTAAATTAAACTTTCAACGAAATAGTATAATTTTCAATTAAGAATCAAATTCTACAAAAAGGTTTAATTTTCAACAGAAAATGAAAGTTACATTTTTAGCTTAAAAAATTAACTCTAAATAATAAAAAACTAATTTACAATCAATATGATCAATTTTGTATCAAAATAGATAAATTTTTAACAAAGGAAATGAATTTGCAACTAAATATTAAAATTTTTAAAAGATTTTTTTACCGAAACGATCAGTTAGGCATCAAGAAGCTTAAATATTCTCCCACTAATTCGAATTTTCAATAAAATACAGGAATTTAAAACCAAATATTTGAATTTTCCACTTAAAAAGATAAATTTTGAATCAAACATGTACAAGGTAACTTTGCAGTTAAAACTGTTAATATTCAACTAGAAAACCGAATTTTCAACAAAATAATTAAATTTTTAACAAAGAAAGGCATGTCAACTATTGAACTTTATTATACAACTTTATTGGATAAATCAACAACCAAATAAATGAACTTTGAACAAAGTTCCAACTAAGTAGTTAAATTTTCAACAAAAAAGGATCAATTTTCAACGACAAGTGTGATATTTTATATTTCAACCCAAAATTATTTTTAATTTATACCAAAAATAGTTGAATTTAACCAAAAAATATTAATTTTCAACAAATTAGTTTAAATCCTTAACCAAAAGAGAATTATTTTTAACTAAACAGCAACTCTGTAATTTAAAAAGTTATATCTTTATTTCACTCTAGAATGTTTTTGTAAAAATATATGTAGTAATTATGATACATATTTCTTTAAAAGATAATCGCTTTAAATTCTCTTAAATATTCTATAAATTCTCTGTTAGAGCTTAAATGCTGAGCATATTCTCAAGAGCATTTGCGCAACATAAATTCTCGGGAATTTAAAAACTCTAGGTAGGGAATTAAGTTGAGACCTGTAGTAAGTAATTAGTAAGGTAGATTTTTCACTGTCATTTAAAAAAATGTCTTTTTCAAAAATGCGTTCCGACTTTGCACTTCAAGTTTTCATTAGGCTGCAGTCCGAGTTTCTAATTTTTGTCAAATCATTTTTATAATTTTCTTGAAAAAACTTTAGAAAAATAAAATTTTCTTGAATCTTGAAGAGTACCGCTTTATAAAAAGTGTTCACATCCATTGAAAAATATCTAGAGCCAATAAAACAATTATCCAAAACATTTTCCTGATAATGCTGTAGAAGTTTACAAATTTATGAAATTTTCTTATAAAGAAATGAGTTGACGAAAATGGTTTTGTTAGAATTATCAGAGTGTTTAGTCGCCTAATTACAAGTAAATGTTATCAATTCGGTGTAAGGACATTTGTTCAGTAACTTATTATTTATTTAAAAAAATGATAAGTAATTAAACTTTTCAGTTATTTATGATTAAATAAATACCGTTGCTATTACGGAATCGGCCATAAATTATTCTACCATTAAACACAGTTTATATATATTTGATCACCCAGTAACAACTAAAGAATATTTAAATAAAATTAACTAACAAAATTCTCTATTTGGCTATTTCTCTACATATGGACTTTATTTTATCAACATAATCAACTGCAAATAACTACCTTTTAAACTTTTTTGTAGCTTATAAACAACGAATAACAACTAACATTGTTATTATTAATTTTAGAAATAAATTTTTTTCGTCTTATGTGTTTGAAAACTGAAAAATTCGTTTTTCTGGTTGAAATTTACTGTCAATTACTAAGCAATAACTCTTTGCTACCCCCCTTGGTGAACTGATAATGACTCATAATTTTTCATATGCGCTTAATTAGTAAATACACTATTCAGCAATTTTTCACCGTTCGGCGTTCAGATACAGCAGGCGATCATTAATTAAAATAGATTTGTTTTGACAAGATTTAGCCAAGATTTTAACGAAAATTAAAAAAGCTTATGTCATGTTTTTTCCAAAACTTTTTCTTGGTTAAAAATATAATTATTCATAAATCACGTTCACAGTTGAGTAATAATCGTTTTCACTTTCAAATTTTGGAATAGTAAATTCAAAGTTCAAATACTATAAACCACGTACAATTATTATAGAATAATTTATGACCCATTCCGTAAATGAAATGGTATTTATTTCATCACAAATAACCAAAGCAGTTCACTATTTATCAAATTTGATTATTACAAAGCAAAATGTCATCCTTACCAAACCATTTGCATCCAGTTATTTGATGATAAAAAATTCCATACATTCTTAATCTTCTACAATCTACCTGAGAAACCTGGGAAATATTTCTAGACAGTTGTTTCATTGATTCAAGATATTTTTGAACGAATGTAAATACTTTATGGAAAACGGTACTCTTCAAGATTCAACCATTTTTTATTTGACCTTTGATTTATTAAACATAAAAGTACTAAAGTTTTTTTCAAAAATACGTTAATAACGATTTATTTAGATTTTATTTGAGGAAAACTATAAATCAGTCAAATAAATAATAATTAAAGAGTTTAATTCTGTAAGATCTCAAGAAAAAATGGCCAAACATCGTTTTCTGTTATGAAAATCAAAATAAAATTTTCACTTTTAACTGAAAATAGTTATTTTATTAATGTTTAAAATTGTAAAATGAAAAAAATGTAAAAATTGTAGCACTCAAGATCCTAGAATAAAAACTTAGCATAGAAGAAGTTCTATCAAGCAAGTGTTTTGTTTAATCGTTATAATAGAAATGAAGAAAACAGGTTGTCTCTGCTATCAGTTAGTTGAAATTCTCTCGTTTTGTGACCCTAGTGATTAGCAGAAATTACGATCAGTCCCGATATAAAGGTTTCTGATTTGTCAAAGAGAAATGCTGTTAGAGTAATTGATGGGTGATGAAAAGGCCTTATCTTCAAGCTTCGACATTATACATACATCAGGCATGAATAATCACTGACAATTACGGCAAGTACATTTCCGTAATTGAAAAGTGAAGAGTTTCCAGAAACTATTCCAACCATTTAAAACTAAAACATATAATAATAATAATAATATTGCTGCTTATAATAATAATAAATTGCTGCTTTGATAATATTATTTATCAGCGATAATTTTTAAATAAAATAGGTTTAAGCACACTGCTCAATAATTCTCCTGGCAAGTGTGAAAAGTGCTGTTTGTAGAGAGTTGAACAAAAGGAAATTACTCTCAGCGAGTGCACCAACTCGAAATGAAAACTTGACAATAACGCGTGCTCTCGAAAACGAAAACTTTTCAGTAAACGTAGAAATATGGAGAGACAAATAATCGTCGAATGCTTTTACTATTACGGTGCACCAACCTAACGCTAACAGTATTGTGTGCTTTTGTTCGTGCATCGCTGATTCAAACAACAAACGGTCTGATTCATTTGAATTTGCACTGGGTTAATCAAATTCGTCGTTTTCCGCAGTATATGTTTTATTTACTTTCGCATTTTTTTCATCGAAAGTACATAAAAAAACTTTACACGTTTGAAGAAAATGAAAAAATATATTCTATATTTCTATTTTCCTTATTCGAAATTCGTCGCTTAATTCATAACTCAAAAAAATGTAAACTCTCTTCAATGTAAATCATATAGCATATTTTGTGAAGCATACTGCTAGTTTACGGTGAAAACTATGACGTAATCAAATTTTTGATTGTTTAAATATAAAGAATCAAATGAATGATGATTAATAAAATTAAGGTCATTAGTATGTAAGTGAGGACAGTCCATATGAAAAAATACAAATATTAATGATAACGGAAACATTAAGAAATTTCTGGTAAAATAAAAATTTACGCGTTTGAATACAAGTCTCTTCTTACGCATATTTAAAGAAATTAAAACTTTTTCGCTTTTAATGTCTGATTTGACCACGATCTTGTGAATTTAAGAAAAAAATGGTTGAAATTTAAATTGGTATTCAAAAATTGAGTTAAAGGGTAAGAATTTAGAAGCAATAATTCGGGAAAAAGCCATCAACTTAAGTTAATTGTACTCTTTGTACAATCAGGCCCTGTAAAAAGGTCTCGAAAATTTTGAAGAATACCATTAACTCAAATAAATATAATATTTATTATTATATTAGTACTGTAAATTAATTGGTATTAATTAAGTTATTGATAAATTAATTTACCATTATTAAATACACTGGTTGATCATAATTGTCAATTAATGTTTAGCTATTTTGAAATAATATATTTAATTAAATATTTGAAATAATTAGCAACGAATAATAATATCAATATAGTAACATTATTAATTTCGAAACGGCACTCAAAACGGCATTTAAATAATTGTCATTATTATTATTAATTTGAGTAATTATTTCTTAATTTTAATTATTTAAATGATTACAATTACAATAATTTTCATTAAATAATTCATTAATTTCATTTTATTTATTTTAACGAATGATTTTTTTAAACTTTTACTCGTGTGAACCCTTTTATACATTATAGCCACGGACTAAGTGAAGTGACTCATGAGATTAGGATGTTATAAATTAATTTAATACGATGCTTGAAACCGCCTGCGATAATGTTGTGAGTATGCAGTTACGAATTATTACGAATATTAATATTTATTATCAAGCTATTCACTGATTGAATTAGGTATTACGAAACAAAAAATTATGTTAATAATATTCAAGTTAGAAACTTTATAAACGTTGGAAATGTTATATACTAGAGCGTAACAAAAGTAAGTATTAATTTTCCTAAATAATAGAAAATGCTTACTTAGAAACATCGACGAGGAAATAAAACAAGAAAAAAATATCTAGAAGAAGATCCACGACATATTTAGTAAAATGGGTTTTCAAATCAATAAATTCTGTAAACAATTTCATTATTATTCAGTTTTTTTTATTTCCAAAGGAAACAGATATATTTTGAATTATTGACTGAAAGATAAATGACGATAAGTGAAAAGTTAGCAAGCTCTAAGACTTTGATATCTTCTTACTTACTATTATTCATTATATACTACAGTGAGAAAAAAATTTGTTTCATTCAAATAAATCGATTTTTTAGATATCCATTTGCTTGAGTAAAAAAAACCAATTATTAGAGTGAAATCTTGTATGCTTGATTCAAGGTGATATTTATTCTCTGGATTTCAAAGCATTCATTTTTTTAAAGAAAACGTATATCCCATTGGTTCTGTGGGCGATAAATGGTTTACTTCAATGAAAAAAATTTTTTTTAGTATTAGCAATTTTTTTTCTCAGTGTAAGTGGTGAAGGTTTTTGGAATTGTGAGAAGCGGCATGGTGCTTAATAACTCGGCTTAGAAACATTCAAAATTAAAAGTAAAATTCGGAAAAAATTCTGTTTTAATAACGTCAAAACTGGGATTGAATTAAATTAAAAAGTATCTATAAGGTTTTGGTTTGTTTTTCAATCAAACTGGAAAGCACGTGTCTAAACATGAATCTTGATCAGTTTAGCAGAAAACACAAAGTTCTCCGAACACACTGTGAGCGCTCGACCATCAGGTACGATCGGTGGATTCCGCTAACCTCGAGAGATTATCGGAACAATTCGGATTTTTGATATAGGTATTTGCAATGTCCTCAACTAAAGCTTCCAATTTCTGTTAGCGTTCGTAAATAAAAATATTATATTTCTTTTCACTTTCACGTTGACTATATTAATTTGCAGAATACAGTACCCTCCCACTTATCGGGAGAGGCTGGGACTGGAATTCGCGTTTTGTGAGTTCCCCCACCACATCAAAAATCTTTCATATATTTCACATATTAATCCTAAGATCGTAATTGTTTATTACAAGTTTTATTCATAAGAAAATAAATAATTGGAGTTCTCTGGACTGGAAAGTCTTCATATAAAAGTTTTTATATAAAACGATTTGGGTTCATTTTTTTTCTAGAATTGATAGCCATTGATAAATTGAAACTAACTTATTAAATAGGTTACATTAAATGTCAACATTTTTAATATGTCGGTAGTGGGATCAAAGCGAGTAGGGGCAGTCGCGATAAGCTGTAGTGCGATAAGTGGGAGGGTACTGTATATTATATTAACTTATGTACCTATTCTACGTTTTAATTCTCAAGATATTAAATTTTCATATTAAAATTGTAAAATTTAATAAGTATGGCAACAATAATTTTTATATTTACACGATTTCCCCAAATTGTAATCTACTATATTAATTAGGAATATTGAAATAACAAATATTGCTACAAAATTTCATTCTGTGTACGTGAATTCTCTGTTGTTAAAGCTCATTTTGCTTACACGATTTTGAGTCTTAACGACAAGTAATTTTGGATTTTCTCCAAAATGTGAACTTTTCTAAATTATTATAGATTTAATGCTTTCAGGATGATTCATTTTGATAAAAAAGAGATATTTCGGGTTCCAGTCGTGTACAAAAACTACGAATTTTGCCGACGTTTCTAAATTATATTCAACATTTTTATGTCAAATGTACATTACATTTATTTTTCTACCTCGGCCTGAGATTGCTTGTTCAGATGCTGCAAGATGAAGTAAAAATTTAATTTATTATGATTACTGTAATATTTGTTTCTTTTTTTGCATTGAATTTTAATTCTCAGTTACCCTGAAAAGTGTACCATTTTAATCAATTTAGTTTATTACAATTTATAATATGGAATGGTATTAAAACATACATATTTTTATTTTCGCGTTATGCTTAATGAAAAAGGACGCATCCTATAAGAAAATATAAAATGTTGTCATTAAAAATTGTATTGCATTTTGTTTCTTTTTCCTATATATTTCATTTGTTTACCTTTAATGTTATTTTTTACGATTCGAACAAAAATACGAATCCCAGCGTGAAGTGATTGTAAGAAAATTTGTAGACATAATTTTTTCCAGAAGTAAACTGAATATGTGATGAATACATTTTTGTGATCATTTGTCATGGGCTTCCCCAGATATTACACTCTTTAGAAATGGTTGAAAAATATCAATAATTTCGAACTTTAAGTATTTCATTTCTTTTTTCCAGGCAATCTTTCAGCATCCTCTAAATCACGAAGTAGTGAGTTTTAAAAATTTTCATATTTCTAAATTCAAAAACAAAATATTAAACATCTTGGATGAAACACATTTTCTGAGAATTCTTTCCTTCTATTTTACGTCATAGTAATTAGCTGTGAAAGTTTTTTCTTGTGTGAATTTCGTTTTTTTACCAATTTGGAAAGCTGATAGAGTTAAACTTCTTCCATTGAACTTTTGTTATTTATCTTAATATCTTCGAGTTTATTACAAATACTGAGCTTATTCTTGTTGATACATATAGCCAGTCCTATAACTTAAAAATTGTTCAGACATACTAGCTCATAATGCTAAGCGGGTTTTTGACAATTATTATTATGGACGGCTTTTTCAAAAAATCTCCTTGCCTTGATACCTAAGGAGTATCTAGTTTGAAAAGTTTAATATACATCTATTATAAAATAAGAATATTTTTCTAGAATTATTACATTTATTTGAATAAACTATAAATTACAATGCAGGAACATAAAATGGTTTTCGTATTCGTTTCTGCAATATAATTGAAGAATTTATTGTTTATCAAAATTCTTTATCGGCACTAGATCGAAAAACGTGTACCTATATGATCTGAAAAAATACGAATTTTTAGAGCAAGTAACGGTACGAAATTAGATCAAATTCTTAATTTAATTTAATAAGAAAATCCAACTATATGTTTTTTTAGTTTATGGCTACGCGTACTGAAATCTCGGTACATATAGCCCAATTTTTTCAGTATTAATAGAAAGAGCTGGAAAATTTGCTCTTTGTACCGTGATTTCGATAAGAATAGCCGAATTCTTGTGCAAACACACCCATATTTGTACAGAAATTTTACTACACGTAAATACTTCCATATTCTAAAGTAAAAGTTCATTTTTGATTGAAAAGGCTATTATTATATTTTTGGTACGGAATTCATCTCCTATAGTTAAAAATTCTATTATTTAGTTAAATATTTAATTATTATCTTAAGAATGAATCTATTTTCTTAAAAAAGTTATATTTTTTATCTAAAATTCAACTACTTCATCAAAAATCATTTTTTTTAGTTGATGGTTCATCTCATTGGTTGAAAATTTAACAAGGGTGTTACAAATTATTGGTTTTGTTGAAAGTTATTTTTTTATCAGAGCTTTTTTTCTGAGAATTCAACTATTTTACTTTTAGTTTAAACTTTATCCTGTATATTGTTTAAGTTAAAAATTCAGCTATTTGGCAGACAATTCTTGTATTTTGGTAAGACGCCGTATTTTTGTGTAGAAAATGATCCATGTTTATTAAATCTTTCTTTATTGAAAATCATATTTTTTATTAAAAATTCATCTTTTTATTTAATAGTCCACTATTTTGTAAGACATTTTACTTTATATCCTAAGATGTTTACTCTTTTTTTGAAAGTTCAACTGGCTTCTGAAAAAATTGTCTCTGTTTTGAAAATTCAAATATTTGATTTAATTTTAATCTTTTTTGTTTGAAAATTAAATTATTTATTTAGAAATTCGACTATTTGGTAGATATTCTAACTATATTGGTCGAATTTAACGATTTTGTTACAGTCATAATTTTTTTATCGAAAATTCAATTATGTTGTTAAACAATTTTTTCTTTAGATCGAAAATTCAACTTTTATGGTAGAAAAGTCATCTTTCTTAGTTGAAAAATTATCTTTCTCAGTTGAAAAGTAACTTTTTTGTTAAAAATTCAACTGTCTTCGAAAAAATTTGTCTTTTTGGCTTGGAAATCTTAATTTTTATTTAAATATTCAACTATTTGTCGGAAATCTCGTCTTTCCTACTAGAAAGTTAATCTAATTAGTTATTCATGCAACAATTTTGTTAAAAATTGATTTTTTTAAAGTCTGCTTTTTATGTTAAAATGTCATCTCTTTCAGGAGAAAATCTTTGTAGAAAATTTAACTATTTTTTTCAAAGTGCAAGATATTTCGGCTTGAAATGTCACGCTTTTAAATGGTGTTATATTGAATTCACTATTTTATCTACAATACCAATATTTAAAAGAATTTTGGAATGTAAAATCCGTCTTTAGTCAATGGCTACGTTACTGGGGGGGGGGGGGGGGAAATGGGTGAGATGGTTTTTGGACGTTTCATAATTGGATAAATTTTCCGGTGG
>JAAAKG020055234.1:0-18149 GCA_010014905.2 Druon quercuslanigerum | reverse complement strand
CTTTCAGTGTACCTAAAGGAGGCTGACTTATGGTTTAAACTCCCCCCCCCCCCTCACACAGCCCCAAACCCCTCATTAATCGAATTATCATGGGTGACTGAGGCTAGAGATATAATTTATAAGTTAGAAAAATTTTAGACTGATGTGGAGACCGTATGTTTAACTTTCAAATCGAAAAAATAAAATTGAAAATGAGGAAATTCGGTTTTTGAAAACCGGCAGAAGTTGCAATAAAATGTTTCAAAGCAAAACTTTTTTAAAGAATGTTCATTTTTTAGGCGAGTCAATTAAACTACATCTGTTCAAATATCAATGCATGTTATTAATTGTGATAATATACATTTATGGAAATGATATACAATTTGAGGAACAAACTCGAGTGCGAAGCACGAGATACGTGTTGAGAATGTGTTTGTTAAAGCCGAAGGAGCTTTAACAAAAGAGAATTCACTATCAACAAATTGCTGTTGTCGATGATTTGACCTTTAGTTTAAAAAAAATCTGAACACAAGTGTGGGGAATATATACAAAGACCCAGCGCAAAGCGCGAGAACCAATAGTCGCGCGCCCTAGGCGCGCTCGAACTTTCAATTAATGATTTATCGACTGTTCGCTTATTATTATATACTGAATGCCTACCTGAAGTTAATCTAATATTTTTTTTAGATATTTGATAAGAAGGTTGATCTATATTACATGAAATGCAACTTTTTTTACAGACGAAATATTTAGATTTAATTTTCTCTTACACTATTGAGATAAGTTTATCAGTATTATTTTAAATTTCGCTTTGGGATAATACTGAAAGATAATAATAATGTGGATTGTATCTTTCGTTAATTTCCTTTAAACCAATATTGGTTTACTTCAGTTTATTTCAGTTGCACTAATAACAATAGTTCTATGGCACGAGTTGCTTAATTGGTTGCCGTATCCGCCCGAGTAAATAAATAATTGATTTTTTTTATTGTGGTCTAACGGAAAGGATTCTGTTTAAAAGTCGGTTTGAAGAATTTAGTATGGACTTAAATAAAATTGCTCTTCAGAATAATTCATCTGTTGTGCAATCCTTGCTAAAATCCGCAGAAAAATTATTAATGACCACCAAGGAATCTGACACTTGAGCTGCAGTAATTAATTGTTAGGGGTCGCTGGAGGTGGAATTGGGATTCTACGACCTCTTTGGCATTTTAAATTTCTTTTCTCCCGTCTGAAGTCTCATCGTCGCATAATCGACTTTTGTGCGAATGGTTGGATGAATAAGTATATACATACAATATATACATACATGTGTGTATGTCGCTTGATTTAAGCGTAGGCTAACGATCCATCTAGATATTAATTATCTTAGGATTTTCGCAAATGAGACGAACGCGCTTTTGTGTCATGCAGCTGATTTATTGTTTCGGAACTAATAAACTGGCATTTGGTAGGGAGAAGGCTCGTTTTTTCTTATTTCATATAATGCAATTCAATCAATTTTAGATCAGTTTGATTACTCCTTTTTATCTCTCATTATCTAGCTAATTTAGGTTGAAATTTAATAAATATCTTCAGAATGAGCCAAATTCATTTCTAACTAATAATTTCGTGAACACCGGTTTGAGTTTTCAACCCGTGAGGATGGATATGATCTATAATTAACGGTTTCACGTGATTGCTACTGAAAGCCTGTTGAGATAAAATTCAGGCGACTGGCAACTTTGTAGATAAGAGCTACTCTATAATAAGCTTAAGCTGGATAGGATTAGTTTGAATAACGAGCCTATCGCCACTGCAAAAGCATCGAGAGCCGGGCCTGGACTGAGAGTGTTTAGAACCTGGACGAGCGTGTCTTCCTAATCTGATACAGCAGAGTCTATTATGCTAGAGTGTTAGGAGTCCTGTCGCACTTATGTAGCCAAAAGCTGATGCGCATGTAAGTACAACTGTAGCGGAAGATAAAGCCTCAAAAAGGGGGCAACCACATCTTGAAAGAATTTACGATCCAAGTCGTGTCTCGAAACATAGGGTGGCAGAATGTCTGCTATTCATTAATTGCTCTCTATTACTTTAACGAAAGTAATAAAATTATCGCATCTGTTTTTCTGGGAAAACGAATGTTAAAAAATTAGGGAAATTTTAACGAATTGGTATTTTAATCCTAGTAATTGTAATTTAAAGCAGGAAATACGTTATGTTTCTCAAACTATCTCACGGAAGTAAGGTTATGGGTTTGAAAACTTACATTTATGTCAATTCTAAAGATTCATACTATCACTGTCAAACTAATGTCGATCAGATTTTCCAACTGAGAAATGTGAAAATTTTTAATCTTGCAATTCTAAAAGAAAAATTTTTCTATTATAGACATTTAAAATAGAGAAACCGCAAAAGAACAAGGAATGTTGAATCAACACTCTAAAGATGGAATCCGGATTCACGCACTGAGAATCCGAGATCTTGACAAATATAATTTTGTTCTTTGAGAAATTCGAGGTTTGAACGAAAAGAATTCTCTCTTCTAGTTTTATTGCCAGAATTCGCTCATATTAAAATTGCACTTTCTACAAAATTGAAACAAGTAAAATGCACATGGAAAGAGTTGAAAATCAACTAAAATTTTTTGAAGAAGATGCACGCTATATGTCAAAGCAACTCTGGAATAAAGTTCCTTTAGTGACATAGTTTTTTCTCTACATTTTTATTATTTTGCCACTCCAATAAGAACGTTTTCTCTTTGTGCGGTAAGAAGAACGAGAATTTTTCCAATTTTCGAAAATCCCTTCAAGCTTCTTGAAGCATTTTCGCGGATAGCGTCGAGAAACGAAATGGTATAATGTAGACTCAATAATATGGTGCGCTGGAGCATACCGCCGGAACTGGTGCCAGTAAATTGAATTTTGTTTCATATATAGAAGTGTTATAATACAAGGAATGAGTTTAATAGGGTTTACCAAATTCGTAAATATAATTGTCTTTAATCAGTGACATTTTGAATTAGATTTGAAAAAATCGTATTTTCTATCTTTATTAATTATAATTACATTATTTAAATTTCCCGCGAAAAAGGCATCGCCTCAAATTGAAAAATGCGCTAAATTTAAATAATAAAATAAGTCAAAATAATGGAGAAAATATTATTCGCATTAAACAGTGCCTTACTCAGGGTTGCTACAATATTCCAATTTCTAAATATTTCTAGGTATAAAACCAATCATACACCTAAAAGATTAACAACATTAATGCGAAAAAAATGTTGTTTCTTATTACATTTGAAACACTTTTTAGTTGAGTTTCTGAATCAAGAAGATAAATTTTGAGCCTGAGAACTGATTTTTTTTTACTTAAATGAGGAATCTAGAACCAAAAATAAAATTATTTTTAAACAAATAGTTGAATTTTCCTCCCAAAAGAATAATTGTCTACTAAAAAAGACTCATGCTCAATAAAATACATGAATTTTCATCTAAAAAACATCAATTTTCAGCGAAAATTAGAATAGTTGAAATTAAAAAAAAATAAATGTTCAACAAACAAAATTATTTTATTAACCAAAAATGAAATGATTACATTTTTAGTTAAAAAAATCAATTTACAACCAAAAAGAATGAATTCTCAACAAAATAATTCAATTTTTAACCCTAAAGATGAATTTTCTACGAAAAAAGATAGAGTTTTAAATTTTCAACTGAAAAATATAAATTTACAAACGAAACCTAGAATAGTTCAATTTGCAGTTAGAGATGTAAATTTTAAACAAAACGAAAAAACGAGTTTTCAGCAAAATTATTTAGTTTTCAACTAAAAATATAAATTTTCCAGAAAACTTCGATTCAGCTAAAAAATTCATTTTCATCTAAAAAGAAACGAATTTGCAGCCAAATAAATTAATTCTTTGATCACAGTGATGAATTTTCTACAAAACAGAAAATTTTATACAAAAAAAGGTTACATTTATATCGAAAAAGGTAAATTTTTCACAAAAGATGGAAAAGTTAAAGTGAATTTTCAACTAAAATGAACTAAAATGATAAATCTTCAACTAAAAAAAATTAATTTTCAACCCAACACATGAATTTTCAACTAAAAAGATAAATGTTTTACCAAAAATAAAATAAACTTGAGTTTTCAATTAGTAAAATAAATTTTCAATCAAAAAGGAAACGAATTTTTAACAAAATAGTTAAATTTGCAAGAACAGAAATTAATTTTTACAAAAAAGATAAAACAGATAAATTTTCAACTAAAAATAGAATAATTAAATTTTCAGTAAAAAACTTAATTTTTAATAAAATCAAATTAGATTTTCAACGAAATATTCTAATTTTCCACTAAGATTCAACTTCTATAAAAAGGAACAATTTTCAATTAAAAATGGAAGTTACATTTTTAGCTTTAAAAATTAAATCAAAATAATTAAAAACTCATTTTCAAAAAATAAGATAAATTTTGTACCAAAATAGATGAATTTTTAAAAAAGTAAATGAATTTGCAACCAAATGTTTGAATTTTTAAAAGAATTTTCAACCAAAACGATGATTAGTCACCAAGATGCTTAAATATTCTTTCCCTAACTCGAATTTTAAAGAAAATATAGGAAAACATAATTTTCAACAAAATAATTGAATTTTTAACAAAAAAAGGTTTATCAACTAAAATGACAAATCATCAACCAAATAAATGAATTTTTAACAAAGTTCCAACTAAGCATTTGAATTTTCGAACAAAAAGGATGATTTTTTAAGATTAAACGTGATATTTTATATTTCAACCAAAAATCATTTTCATTTTATACAAGAAATAGTTGAATTCAACCAAAAAAGATGAATTTTCAACAAATTAGTTTGAATCCTCAATCAAAAGAGATAAATTTTCAACTAAATAGCATCTCTGCAATTTAAAAAAGTGTATCTTTATTTCATTCTAGAATGTTTTTGTCAAAATATATGTTGTAATTATGATATATATTTATTTACACAATAAATGCTTTAAATTCTCTTAAATGCTCTATAAATTCTCTGTTCGAGCTTAAATGCTGAGAATATTCTCGAGAGCATTTGCTCAACATAAATTCTCGGGCATTTAAGAACTCTACATGGGAAGCACGCAATAATTTAATTCTAATTTATGCAGAAAAAAGTGTGGTGCTCTATAATTTAAAAAAAACGTAAAGTAGGCTCTGAAATCCTACAAGGAAGGGCTTTGTAGCTTTTGGTACTTATATTTTTGGTCCTGTCAATTTTGGGCCTTATGTCCATATTGGTTATTTGATCAGTTTGGGGCTATATATCAATTTGGGTCCCTATGGCTGTTTTAGGCCGTATGCCAATATTGGATCATATGTCAATTGTTTATGTTATGTCAATTTTGGACCTTGTGCCAAATTTGGGTCATATTTATCAATTTTGTGTTCCATGCGAAATTTAGGTTTTGGCTCCCATATCTATTTCGGGCCCCATGTCTATTCTGGTCAATATGCTTATTTTTAGTTATATGATAAATATGGGTCCTATATCGATTTCGGATCCTATATCATCTTTGGGCCCTATGTCAATTTTGAGTCCCATTCCAGTTCCAAGTCCTATTTCAGCTTAGGTGCTCATATATATTTTGGGCCTACGCCTACTTTTGGCTCTATGTCACATTTGGGCACTATATCAGTTTTGGGTCATATCGACGAAAAGGATCTATCTTCAAAAAACCGAAAACGAATTAGGTGATTTTCATTTGGTCTCCCCGAGGTGGAAACTTCTGATTTGGACACGAAGATATGTTAATTTTGGGTATGTTTAAGTTTTGGACCGTATATAAATGTTGGGCCCTTTTTTTGGGTATTATGTCAATTTTGGGTCCCATACTTATTTTGAGCCCTTTGCCTATTTTGCGACGCTATATCACTTATGTAAAAAATTGCAAGTGTAGACATTTGAAACCATACAAATATTATCTTTTAATTGCCCTTAAATTAAATGGATTGTAAAGTTTAAAGTGAAAAATTTATTACTCCATATAATTTAATTAATTCATAAACAAATTATAGAACTGTAGACATTTACAGCCATATATCATGACAATACTATCGCGGGCAACATCATTTAAGGACAAGTAAGAGAAAAAATGATTTTTGGTTGACTTTGAATGTTCACACTTGGAAATTTTTTATCAAATTTGTTTATAAAATTACCCAGTAGCATTAAGCGAAAATTTTTCTTGATTAAATTCTAAATCTCACTGGTTCGCTTTTCGAGGTATGTATAGCTTCCGGGAAGTCACTAATTTAAAAACCGTGGTAAAAACCAGTTATGCAAAGACTTTTTATACCTGCTGCGGTCGCGCATTATGAGTTGAGGATTGGCAGCTTGAGTAGTAAATAGTGATTTTTCAAAATCATACTGATAAGTTACCACAAATGACTGATAAGGTACCATATATTACCGGTAAATTACCGAAAATCACAGAAAATTAAGAAATTTTTGGATGCCTGACATTTCTGGTAATTTATCAATTTTCCATAAAGTATGTGTTCTATTCCCTCATTTCAAATAGTAAGAGAGAAAGAAAGGATATATAGGGATGAGGAAAATAGAACAAAGCTTAAATGTTGAGGGAAAAAGGTGGCATCTGGAGGGAGTTAAAGAAAAAAATTTGCATCACGGAGGTATGTAAATTGTAAAAAATTATATCTCGGGATTGATAGGAAAAAGCTGGTATATGAGAGGTGTCGGACAAAATGTGGTAACTGGCGGAGGAGTGGGATATAAAAGAATTGCCGGTCAGTAATAGACATTCTTAACATCTTTTCAGACCAGATGGAGCTATAAATTAAACATTTTAGATAGCATATTACGATATAAGGGCATTCGCCATTTCTGGCCGTGTCGCATACTATTTTTCTTCGTTCTAGACCAAAAATACGTTTAATAAATTAATAATATTGAACGTAATATTGCTGCCGGCTGCTAGCTTGCACTCGACTATATAATAGCTACTGCTTTAACTATTGTGGCTCGCAGCAGCGCACCCTATAGGTCATTTTATGGAGCGCGACATGCAGATTTTAATTTCTGTTATCAGCTGATTTATTTTATGTAGTAGATAGAGATTTGATGCCCGCCGACTTTTGACAAACTGAGGCGAATCCGAGGCTTTGCTGGTTGGGGGCGGGCATCAAAAACACAAACACAGCCTAATAAAGTAGAAAATTTAACTACACACAAATAAATAAACGCTCTCTGTCCGTTTCTAGAATAGGTTATAGATTAGGTTATAGAATAAGTGCGAGCGCGAGGATACCTAGCGAGTCATGAAAACCTAGCAGCCAATCAGAAGCGCGCATTAATCGAGCAAGCCACAAAAACTGCCCTTCCCTGCTCAAAAACGAGCCGCAAAACACGTACTTTCAGGCATAGGATTCAGGCATTTAAAAATGTAGAATTCGTAGCTCCATATAGTGTGAAAAGACTTTAAGAATTTCTGTTATACTCTGATGATAATACAGATTCCGAGAAAAACTTGATGCTCGTTCGAAAGATTCAGTTTCATATCCACCTACACAGTTTCAATATTTTAAACATCACTTTTTTTAGAAAGAGTTTTGAAAGGGTAAAAGCAGAAGGGTGATATGCGACGTAGAGTGGGAAAAAGGACAGAGAAGGTTTTGAGGGTACTGATGATGCGTAAGGGATAAAATAAGGGGAAAATGGCATTATTTTGGAGCAAGGTGACATAAGACTAAGGAAAAGCGATATAAAATTTTGAAAAACTTGTATAAGACTGGGGCCAAGTAGTACAAGTTTGATGTAAACAAATATACCTTTGACGCAAAAAGTTATAATGTGTGACGGTGGCTGTGCCAAAGCCATGCGACAGCTGTGGCTTTGAATATATATGACTGAGGGGGGTCAGAGCCACATATGATAGGTGGTAGTGAAGGTATTTGTAGATCGTAGGGGGTAGTAGGAGACTTGGGTAGAAGGAGGGGGTGGGGTGAATAATGTAGCATAACCTGGGCTAATAATGCGTTGCATAGGGTAATGTGGGACATTGGGAAACATTCCCCCCGGGGAATTTCCCCCAGGCCCTTGATTTCTGACGGCGAGATCTTTTATAAGCCCAACTTAAAAATTGTCTAAAAAAATCCCTTCTGTTCCTAGGATGCCAGAAATTTTGTTTACTCCAGGAAAGTCACTAGCTAGACGACAAACAATTCTATTAGAAGTTTTAAGAAAAATCGAAGTAAGATGTAGTAATTTTGTTAAAAAAATTCGGTTCAAAATGAAAATATAAGTTTTGAAGAAGATGTAGCCATTTATTGTTCACCAATCGAAAATTGGAATTTGGCACGAATCAATAACATTGAATTGATACTTAACTACCACGTTAAGGATAATTTGATGTCATTAATAGGCTTTATGTGAAGCTGGCACAACTACCCATTTTCGAAAAAAAAGAGCACAAATTTCTTCTTTGCTTCATAAATTAGCACTAAATTAGCACTTAGATATTTCTGAAAAAATGACTGTAAATTCTAAATAAGTATTTAACTTGAACGATTTCACGAATAAGCATAATGGAATGTTGTATGAAACGTCTTGCAACAAACTAAACGTAATAAAACATACTCAAGACTGAACTTGACTTCGCGTGAAGATTGGATTGTGAAAATACCTTCTCAAACGCGAAGTTGGTATAATAACCGCACACGTATCATTATTTTGGTACGAATCCAGGGTGTCAGAATGATTACTTGGCCATAAATTGGAAAAATTACGGAGGAAGACAAGCATATGAAAGGGCTGGAGTGTCGGCTCCTTAAAATCGCCTGCTACGGGATCCCGTGATTCGAGGTCGATAAATCTTGCACCAATCCCATGTCGGCTGGCAGCTGCGCTTTCTTTCGGCAAAGTGGAAGAAGGCAGGCGGAGGCGCGTACTATAGAGCAGAAACCTTCAGTTCAGAGTACCTAATTCTTATTCCCAGACCGAAATCGCGCACTCCGATGGGTTCTTAATCCCGGGAAATTAGTCGAGCCGACATTAGCATCGAATCAATCTCGTGGGACGAACGTGAGGGTGCAGATACTAATTCGCCCTCGTGCTGGGCTTAACCAACGAACCATGCTCGGGGGCGTTGCTTACTACAGTAATGTTGTTATTGAATTATTTCGAGACTCTGCTTTAGGTCCTAGGAACAAAGTCGGGATTAGGTGTTGCAGATGGGGTAGGCGTGGTCCTTGATATGGTTCGTGATATGGTCGTTGTCGTGCCACCGCGGAACAGAGTAGATTCCTGACGGATTTCGACGTGTCCTTTTCTTCCTCTCGTAAATCAAGTTCCGATTAGGATGAGCTCCGATTCCCCTAGCACGTCGCCACGTGGAGATTTTGTCGGGAATATAGGAGAGGACAAAGAAATTCTTTTCACGAATCCCGCTGGCTTTCCACATATATTGTCGTGTCTGATTGACAAGGTTATATCTCGGTGAATGCATATTTAATGCTCTGATAAAGTGCATTTGAAAAATTAAATCATTTCACTTCCTCATTATACAAATGATACAATGATTATCAATAAAGAAGCTACATATGATATAGCAGACATGCCCTCGTTCAATTGCATATACTATAGTTTCAAAAGAATATGCTATTGTTTCTTATTTTGTTAATCCAAATAAAATAATTTTAGATTATTAAAAAAAGAATAGCCTGAACTAAAAATGACATAGACCTAATAGTAAAATATTCAAAATTTAAATACATGTCCAATTTTGAAAAAACTATATGTCCTATTGATAGAATCATGCTTTAAATTCTGAGGCTCGATTCCTAGCGAAGCGAAGGAGGAGATCTTTTTGCAAAAGAAATCGAATTAAATTTTTTTTAATTCATAGCTCCATTTAGTCTGCAAAGACGTTAAGAATTTCTGTTATGCTCTTATGATAATACAGATTCCTTGAAAAATTTGACTTGTAACACCTGGAAAAATAATTTTTGTATTTCTGAAAAAGGATTCTTCTTTCGATTTTTCTAGTAGCCTAAGGGAAACGAACCTGACCGGAAATCGGAAGTTCTGTGGTTCAATTTCCGGCGGAGTGAAGATCTTTTTTTAGAAAAAATGAAATGAAAAAAATGTTTAACTCATAGCTCTGCCTAGTATGAAAAGACCTTAAGATCTCCTCTATTTTCTTATGATAATACAGATTCCTTGAAAATGTTGACTTGTAACATCTGGAAAAATAATTTATGTATTTTCTGTATTTCTGTATATTTTATAATTTCTGTATGATTTTGAAACGTACACAAATGATTTAAAATTAAATTAACATTTTAAAAAATTATTGCTCAAATTTTTAAGGCATTTAGTGTTTGAAATTTTTTTAAAAGAAATTAAATTTTTCAATGTTTGCATCTTGGTGATTTTTGTAAACTTTTTTTATATAAACAATCGTTTTTGAGAATGAGAATTCAACAGAGGAATCATAAATAAATGTTAATTTTTCAAGAACAATAATTAACATTGCATAGTTTCAAGCTAAATATTGTAATGCACTCTATTTATTTCAATCATTTTTATTTTAAATTTTGACTTAAAGATTTAATCTGATTATTTATTCAATAATTACCTGTATAAAGTCAATAATATATTTTAATATGAACTCTCACATAATTATTAAAAATTTCTGTTTCTACCTATACCTTAAAATTAATATTTGGAAAAATGCTAATAAATAATATTACCATAATTCTTATATTTTATTTATGAGAAACTGTGATTTTGATAAAATTAACTACCATACATTACAGATATGTATTCTACAATTGTTTATAAAAACTAGAATATTATTTCAAAATGAAATTAGTAAGCAGTACTAATGAAAAGTTTGACACATTTTCTTCAGATAGTTGGTGGTCGTATATATGTTTAATAATTTAATTTATACTTCCAAATGAGACGATTAAAAAATCTCGAAAAATAAGATTTTCAACACTGTCAAATTTCCTAATTCGAAAACTCTCGAATAATAAAATTCCTTTCCATTTTGGGGGACGACTGAGAAATCCCGAAAAATAAAATTCCCGTCACTGCAAAATTCCCGAATAATAAAATCCCCGACAGAAAATGTACGAATTATGAAAATCCTGAATTGTAGCAATCAGAAGAATACTTTTTATTTTAATAAAAATGATTTTTTTATTGAAAACGCAATAATCAAATACCTATATCAAAGAAATTAAATGTAAATTTAAAAACACGTGCGCCTATAGAGAACAAAGAAATGTTTTCCTGAATTTTCTCCGAACCTGATAACATTTTTATTTAGACAATATTTTTAGAAATATATTCTTTTCCATTATTGTTATTTTTAATTGAAAAAATTATTTGATAAATTTTTAAATACTAAAAAAAATCTTTGATACGGTCATATTACAGACTGCCGTGAATTTTATTATTCAGGAATTTTTGAATTCGGGATTTCCGTATTTCGACAATTTTATAATTTTGGGAGTTTTATTTTTCGAGATTTTTTAGTCATTTCCTCAAAAATTGTCAAGCTGAAACTTGAAAACAAACTTTAATGCACTTATCGAACCGTCTCAGTGCTTTTTATACAGATTTTCAACTCAATTTGATGGTGTTAAAAATTTCTTGGAAGATTTTAAAATATATTTATAGATGGAAAAGGTTTGATACTTTTAGTTCAATTATACATATCAATGTATGTATCAAACAACAAGATTATTCTTTATATTAAAAACTTTTACCTTATAATGAAATACATGTCTTGATCTGATAATAGAATATACAGATTACCCTAATTTATTTTTTCCTATCACAGATGCTGCAGATCTGATAGTGTACAGTTGTGACCGCATTCGAAAGCGCTATTCATTGTATCTACAGTAGATATACTCAAATCGAAAGTATCTTTGTTTGACGGAAATAATTTTCTTTATGCATTAGATAGATACTTTATATAATCTTCAATATTTTAATCTATAGTACTGTATTTTTCATTCAAAGACTCGAGTCTACTGGAAGATCTGATCTAGTCCTCGTCTTTTTAGGTCTGGCTTTGTCTAGACCATCTAGCCTGAAAGTTCTAGTCTACTGGAGGATTGGTGTTGCTAAGCTATCGGAAAACAATAAAATTTCTAAGTTTGATCTGGAAGGTCTGGTTTGGTCTAAGATTGCGGGGATCAGCGTATAATAAAAAATGAGTTTTTTCCATGTTATTAAAAATAATAAAGCAAGTCCAGTCAGCGGCTGCCCAGCCTCCAACTAGTTTCTAATCAGTTATTAATTAGTGGTTGATTAGTCAATAACTAGTAGCTAACCATACGATCTGGTATGGGGCTAGTAAAAGAAACCTGGCCTGGCCAGCGCCAGGAGATTTTTCTACACGGAAATGCTGATTCAATAGCGTCATCAATTATTATATATACAAATATACAGGTCATAAAAAATATAGAAAAATTAATTTCCCCTTGATGGTAAGCTTCATTAATTTTATTTTCATTGAGATCACTATGAAATTGAAATCAATTGTATTTTCCAGAGTGTAAAATTAACAAATCGACAGTCGGAAGTTCTGTAGTTCGATCCTCAGTGGAGCCAAGAGAGTTGTTCTTTTTTCAGGAAAAATTTAATTAAAAATTTATTTTCCATCTACTCAGAAATGACGTTAAGTATTTTCTATTATTCGAAGAGTTAACTTGATCGATAATTTTGATTTCTATTTTCACCGATTGTGGAATGATATTTTCACTGATTGATGGTAACTAACTCTGATGATAATACAGATTCCTTTAAACGCTAGTGGTAATAAAGTATAAGCGAACAATGCTTCAGAATGATAAAACGTATTTTCAAAAAGTTATTATGTTGCGAACGGAAAGTCAACTATTTCTGGTGAAAGTTACAATTTCTATTTGTAAGAACCACATGATGATTTGAAAAAGCAGTATCAATATGTCCTCGGGACACCCAAAGCTAGAAAGCAATTCTCACTCTGTGGTTTCGAATCGTAACTACATTTTACATTTTAGTCTCATTGAGTTCACTATGAAATTGAAATAAATGGTATTGTCCAGAGTGTAACATTAACAAATCGACAATCGGAAGTTCCGTAGTTCTATCCCCAGTGGAGCGAAGACAGTTGTTTTTTTTTCAGGAAAAATTCAATTAATAATTTAAAACAAATTTATTTTCCATCTAGTCAGAAATGACGTTAAGTATTTTGTATTATTCGAAGAGTTAACTTGATCGATCATTTTGATTTCTATTTTCACCGATTGTGGAATGATCTCTCCACTGATTGATGGTAACTAACTCTGATGATAATACAGATTCCTTTAAACGCTAGTGCTAATAAAGTATAAGCGAACAATTCTTCAGAATGATGGAACGTATTTTAAAAAAGTTATTATGTTGCGAACGGAAAGTGAACTATTTCTGGTGAAAGTTACAATTTCCATTTGTAAGAACCACACGATGATTTGAAAAAGCAGTATCAATATGTCTTTGGGACACCCAAAGCTGGAAAGCAATTCTCACTCTGTGGTTTCGAATCGTAACTACATTTTACATTTTAGTCTCATTGAGTTCACTATGAAATTGAAATAAATGGTATTGTCCAGAGTGTAACATTAACAAATCGACAATCGGAAGTTCCGTAGTTCTATCCCCAGTGGAGCGAAGACAGTTGTTTTTTTTTACAGGAAAAATTCAATTAATAATTTAAAACAAATTTATTTTCCATCTAGTCAGAAATGACGTTAAGTATTTTTTATTATTCGAAGAGTTAACTTGATCGATAATTTTGATTTCTATTTTCACCGATTGTGGAATGATATTTTCACTGATTGATGGTAACTAACTCTGATGATAATACAGATTCCTTTAAACGCTAGTGGTAATAAAGTATAAGCGAACAATTCTTCAGAATGATGGAACGTATTTTCAAAAAGTTATTATTTTAGGAACGGAAAGTGAACTATTACTGGTGAAAGTAACTATTTCTGGTGAAAGTTACAATTTCCATTTGTAAGAACCATATGATGATTTGAAAAAGCAGTATCAATATGTCCTCGGGACACCCAAAGCTAGAAAGCAATTCTCACTCTGTGGTTTCGAATCGTAACTACAGTTTACACGTTCCTATGTCGTTATCAGCATATACTGGCCATACTGGGTTTCGGGTTCTTTTTCGTGTAAACGTATTCGCCATTGAGGATTAACAGTAGTCCAATGCTTCTGGTTGCGACATTTTTATTTCGATAGTTTCCCTTCTTCCGCAGATTTTCTCTATAATCCGATTGACAATTCCTACACAACGCCTATGGATATGACTCAGTCTGTCAGTTTTCGACCGTTTCCCCTTTTACTGAACGGCCTTTATCAACCCCTCGTGGAAAATTGCAATTAATTCTTCTGTTAAGCTCCTGCCGGAATTTTCTATTTGCAAAAGCCTTTTTAGGGAATGACTGCTTTGGAAGTGAAATATATTACGTGGAGATATCCTGCCAAACACTTTTAGAATATTGGACATAAAATAATGGTTCTTTTAGGCTTGGTAATCCATTATTGTAGGGGGATAATAAAGTTTGGCATTTTTCTTTAACTCTAACACATTCATTTAAAAATAGCGCACTATTATTCTTATTGATAATACATGACTCGCCGCATGTATGATAAAAGTACACTGCACTTTTAGTATTTTTTAAATATTTAAAAACCATAAAAATACATTTTCAAGGTTATTCAGGAATAACTATTATTCAAGTCAAAATTGTACTAACTAAATCAGTACCAAGGATTTCAACTCATAAATCAGTTTTTTTTTATTGGTGGAAATAGTAAAATACATACGTTGTAACATTAAATTAAAAATCTTGATGAAGGTGTAAAATGAGGAAGTAAATTCTTTTATATAAAATTAATTTGGCTAATATATGAAATTCAATTTTGAAACAATAAATTCCTTAAATTTGAAGTAAGAAAATTGGATTCTTAACGAAACAGATGTATTTTTAAACAAATGGTTGGATTTCCACAAAGAAGAATTATTTTCCATCAAAAAATACGATTTATCAACAAAGTGCGTTCATTTTCAATCAATAAGTAAAATTTTTAGTAAAAAAACTAAATTTTCAATTAAACAAGGGAAGATCCAACTAAAAAAGATTAAAATTTTTAACATTAATAGAATATTAAAATTTACAGTTAGAAAATCTAATTTTAAACCAAAAAAATGGATAGTTAACATATTATTTTAATTTGCAACCAAACATATTGTTTAAAAATTAATCCTTGCAGTCGAAAATTCATTATGTAATCTGAAAATTTAACTATTCCAGATTTAATTGAACAATCATTTTCTTGAATTGAAGGTTCCATTATTTGGTTGAAAAATTCTGTATTTTATTAAAATTATTCCTCTTTGGTAGAAATTTAATCGTTTTCTTTAAAATTTAATTTGGTTGCTTGAAAATGATTATCTTTTTTTAAAAATTTATTTTTTTAACTAAAAACTTAACTATTCCAATTTTTGTGGTAAAATTTGGTTAATGGATTTTTAATTTTTTTGGTGGAAAGTTTATTCGTTTGGTTGGAAATTTAACTATTTCGCTAAAAATTTACTTTATTTCATTAAAAATTTATTTCTTTATAATTAAACTATTCTATTTTTTGGTGAAAATTGATCTTTTTAGTTAAAAATTTGTGTTTTTATAGTTAGATAATTCATTTTATGGGTTAAAAAATTCAACTATTTGGTAAAAGATTAATGTTTCTGATTATAATTGTGTCATTTTAGTTAAAAGTTCATTTGTTTGTTTGAAAATTTAGCAAATTTTAGTTTATAATTCTTTTTTGTTTTTTTAATTTAAAATTAATTTTTTACTAAAAATTTAACTATTTTATTTGTACAAAAAGTTCATTTTTTTCAGTTGAAAATTCGATTTTTTAAATTGAATAAAATTATTTTTGGGGTGTAAATTAATTTTTTTTTTTACTTTAGAACTTTAAATTTTGGTTGAAATTTTATTCTATATTGATTTAAAAATCTTTCTTTGTTAAAAGTTTAATTCTTTTGTAGAAAATTAATATTCTTGGTTTAACTCAGAAGTGTTTCATTGAAAATTAAAATATTTTTGGGTGGAAATATCATCTATTACACTTTATGCTGAGAATTAATTTTGTTAACCAAGATCCATTAGTTTGTTTAAATATTTAACTATATTGTTAAAGAGTTCATTTCTCTCTGTCGAAAATTAATTATTTTTAATGAAAATGTAAGAATAAAATTATGCATTAATAAATCTTGAATTTTTGTCAGTCTTATTACGAACACAAAAGTAAATTGTTTTCCATCCCATTTATCCTCGGCTTCATCGATCCAAAATCACAATCTGGAATTTAAATAATAATTTAAAATCATCGCAATTTTCTCACAC
This sequence comes from Druon quercuslanigerum, assembly GCA_010014905.2. Taxonomy (NCBI): domain Eukaryota; kingdom Metazoa; phylum Arthropoda; class Insecta; order Hymenoptera; family Cynipidae; genus Druon; species Druon quercuslanigerum. The sequence continues at coordinate 1,714 of JAAAKG020055234.1, read as the reverse complement.
ACGTTTTCGCTTTACGTGATATTCACCATTGAATTTTAAAAATTGAAAATAATGTTCATTTTTGAATTATCGAATGTTTTAAACTGTAAAATTTTGAATATTTTGATTAAAAACTGCTAATGTCTGAGATTATAGGATTAATACGTTTTTATTGATATTCATAAGAAGTATCGAAATTTTATTTCAATTTAAAAGTTTCCATTTAAAATTTGTTATTCGTAGAAACTTCCAATTATATATTTGAATTTTTTCAGTTTCATAATTAATTAATTTTTAAACATTTAATTATCCGACTTATAGACACTTGTTTATTTTTTATGATAAAACTGGAAAAAGATCGTTCAACTCTTAAACCTTCTAGGATCATAGTTATAAATTGAGTCTTTTTTTTTAAGTTTAAGAAGTTACTTTAACAAACCAAGTCATAATATTTTTCTTCGAATTCCTTGTTGGAGTTCTTATAATAATGAGTTTTATCGATATAAAACTTTAGTAGTAATTTTTTTCTCCTTCGGTTACGGTAGTTTCCCTGTTTTTCCTTTTTCATTTCTCCCTTGCAGCACTCGAGAACTTTGACAAACGAGAAAAAAATCTCTCAGGTTCTTGGTGCGCGTTTAATTTTGCCTGAACTTTAGCAAAGACTGATCGATTATTTGCGCATATTTTCCCTTGCCCTCTGCTTTCTCGCGTCCACTTCGAAGTTAAGATATCGAACTGGAAAAGAGAGTCAGCAAAAATCCTTCAATCCTGGAAATTAAACTATAGGGACGTCAAGCATGAGGGGATTTATTTCGGGAATTTATACAAGTTTCTAAACTTTGATTAGTTGTTAAAGTTAGACGTTTTTATTAAAAATATATCGATGTACCGCAAACGGCAGAGACTTTTTCTTCTAGAGGGGGGGGGGGGGCATAGAATAGACTTATAATATTGAATAATACAATTTGAACATAGTGTAATAATATTATGCTGTGAAAAAATTGAAGATAAATAATAAATAATAAATAGAGCTATAAAATTCATGGTGTCTAAGATTTCAAAAAGATTTCAAAGATTGCACAAAGATTCCAATGATTACCCAACGATTTCATAGGTTTTGCAAAGATTTCTAATAGACTTAAAAGATTTCACTAAGATATCATTTATTCACAAAGCTTTCAAATATTACGGATAGATTTAAAATACTTCTCAGAGACTTCAATCATTTCTCAAATATTTTACAAGGTTTTCAATAATTTAACAAATATTACCAAACAACTCGAAAATATTTTAAATTTTTCAGAAATATTTTTAAAGAATTCACAAAAAATTCACAAAGATTTCCCTAAGATTTTAAAAAGGTTTCATAAAGGTTTCATAAAGGTATAAAAGATTTCACAAAGATTTTATAAAGATTTCAATCAGTTTTTCAAAGATTTCATACAGATTTCACAAAGATTTCAAATATCTAGCAAATAATATTCATAGATTTAAAAGATTTCACAAAGATATCATTTATTCACAAAGCTTTCAAAGATTACGGATAGATTTAAAAGAGTTCTCAAAGACTTCAATCATTTCTCAAAGATTTTACAAGAATTTCAATAATTAAACAAATTTTACCGAATATCTCGAAAATATTTCAAATTTTTCAGATATATTTTCCAAGAATTCACAAAAAATTCACAAAGATTTTAAAAAGGTTTCATAAAGGTTTCATAAAGATTTAAAAGAT
>JAAAKG020055223.1:0-18150 GCA_010014905.2 Druon quercuslanigerum | reverse complement strand
AGAAAATTCAGTGAAGATCGAGTGGCCCCTTGCATAGATTTCCCAGTAACTCTCAACTACTACTTTGACACATAACATATGAAAACTGAAAAAACAATGCTAGCTTTGAGGCAATATTTTTGCAACTCGGGCCTTTAAATTATATTAGTAACTGACAATGGTCCAAACTTTACTTCAAAATTCTTTGATTATGTTCATGAAAAATAACCTTATCAAACACATTAAAATAGCACCATACCATCCGACATCGCACAGGGCTGCAAAAAACTTGGTTAGAACTTTCAAGGGGAAATTTAAACGGCTAAAAAGTTATTTTAATGAAAAAAAGCTCTGAATAAGTTTCTTTTCTCGTATCGTTCCACATAACATTTTACAACCGGAGTTACGCTCGCAAAATGACAAAGTTTGGGAAAATTTAGAACGCGTTGAGACCTGCCGAAAATAGTGGTGGGTGAGAGAGTAGAGAAAATACTAGAAGATCAGAAGCTTCACTTAACAGGCAACCATGTAAACGAATTTTCGGTTGCTGAAGCAGTAATGGCAAAAGATTACACACACGGAAATTTGCGTAGGTTAGAAATTATAAAGAAACTGAGCCCAGTGACGTATTCCGTGAAAACGAGCGACGGTAGGGTATCAAAGACACGTTTATCAGTTACGCGCGTGTCAACGAGAACTTGGCAATAAAGAAAAAAGGGAAGTATGTCAATTTCCGAACAGCCTTTCAGTTCCAAGATACTGATTGAATATACAACGCAAACCTATGAGCCAACTGGCGTTGTATTTCAAAATGTATTAACTGATAGTGGAAAGAACGTATTGCCTGTAAAAACCTGTGACCTTTCGAAATAAAACAATAAAGTCGCGGTTCCGCCGATGGTTTCCGAGCCAGTTGGCAGGCCTGAAGTGTGGCGTTCGGGACGCATTAGAAAAGCACGACAAATTTTGGATTTATAAAGGATATCTCCAATAAGGTGTGAAGGAGTGTAATGTAAACCAGAGAGCGCTGTTGCGCACTCGTCACGAGACTGCGTGAGTAAGAATGCCAATCTCCGCCTGTCCCTGCACCAAGGGTTTCTGCTTAATATGGTTACAAAAAATTAATAGGCACCTGGGTAAAGTGTCTAGAACGGTGACTCTGAGATACAGGGCGACCTCTCAGAGAGCGCAGCCTTATTCTTGTATGCAGGGCTTTACCAAGTTGAAGGAACCATTTTCCCTAGCTTCTCATGGGAACTACAATAATAAAACCAAACGTAGTTGTAGTAAGTGCGGGTAAAAACAATAGAACGCGCAGGGCTCCCGACAATGGGACGGCCAACAATGCCGACCACTCTTGATCTGGGGGAGCCAATGAAGATGGAGTTAATGCTATAGACCGGCGTAATCTTGGAGCTTTCAGGTGGACGGAGCGACAAAATCACGACTTGCTAAAATGCTATGATGCGAGTGTAACCCCTGAACGAGAGAATTACATTGCACGACCGCATGCTCTGTGGTGCGGGAAACACCCAGAGCTATCGCCCTTTTCGCTTCAACATCTGCGAAACCATGCCGAAGTACTCAAAAAAGGGGCTATGTAAGGGGAGCGCCTAATCTACCAGACCAGAACAAGTCGACAGCAGAGAAAGAGAGGTGACCAGACCAACCGTCGGCAGGCATCTGACACAGGACGAGCGATGCTTTATGATCCGGAGAAACATCAACACCCAGGTTTCTTCCAAGCCTATAGATCTGGCTGAAATAGATGAGGAGCTTCGCGGACAATTTTTCGAAGAATCCGACCTCTGGACTATCAATTGTTGTGTGTATGATGCAGTGAGACGAATACATCAACTCGCCATAAAGATAGTCTGGGCAGAAATATATGGCAGGAATTTTAACACCAAGGTTTGAAATTTCGCCCGCGAACTCCGGATTCGTTATCACACACTTAACAAGATAAAGTTGCTTTCTATCAGGCTACGAGAAGTCTAAAGAGGAGAGAGTGGTGGGTCAGAGAAAATTGACCGTTTCTCCCTGTCCCATCTCGACTCTTCCAAGACCCTCCAGTTACTGTCGATCACCCGCCCAAACCAGAGGAGGTCGCAGTCTTTAGGAGAGAAGCCTACGAAGTGCAACATAGACTTGATGAAGACTCAAAGAACATAAATAGCTTCAAGGAGCTGTATAATACCCAACCATCACTACCGAAGAGGTGAAAAATGAATTGAGAGGTATGAAAAAATATTCCGCTCCAGGACCCGATGGTATCAAGACCATCTGGTGAAAGAAGAATTCCAGAGTGGTTGGTGGAAGAGCCAATCACTTGTCTGAACACACTGTATATGATATTTACAGCTATCCTAAATCATAGGATTGTTTGGGCAATCGAACCTGTGTGGCAAGAAATGTATGAACAACGCGGCTCAAAGAAAGACGTAGCAGGATGTCGGGGGAACCTGCTTATCGATAGATGTGTCTGAAAAGATGCAGCATCCTACCAGCGTGACCTATCGATGGCCTGTATTGATTAATGGAAAGCTTTCGATTTGACCTCCCATAAGCTTATCATCTTTCTTTTGGAAAGTTTAAAGATCCACCCGCAAATCGTGAGGTGCATAGAGAGAATGATGCCACTTTGGAAAACCAGATTTACTATCTCATCTGAACAAAAATCATGTGACAACTAACAAGGTCACTTTCCAGCGGGGTGTCATTCATAGCGATTACATAAGCCCACTCCTATTTTACCTCACATGATTCCCATTATCTATAGCACTTCGCTATTCCCAGGGAAACCTTTGCTGCATATAGCTCTAGGGATCTTCGAACGATACACTAAGGAAATAGGAATCGAATTTGGGTTAGACAAATGCACCAAGGTTTATTTGAAGCGAGGAAAACTTAATGGCATCTCTGAAGACCCAGAGCTTGTCAATACAAGCGCTATATGACACCTTTGCGCTGGAGACACGTATACGTACCTGGGCGTACCACAGCGCCGCATTCCGGATGTGACATCTATAAACGATACTCTCCGAAGCAGATATAAACGGCTCATTTGGCAGATTTGGTCTTTCGAACTGTCGACGAGGAACAAAGTATCTGCAACGAACATGCTTGCCGTTCCGGTAGTACTTTATTCATTTGGTCTGGTTCCATGGACGAAGAACGAGCTCAGAGCCCTTGATATCGGGACACGAAATGTTATGCACATAAATAAAATCATGCATCTTAAGTCTTCTGTTCTGAGGATGCTGCTGAAACACTCGGACTTAGCTTCAGTATCAGGAGTGAGCAGAATGCATCAAATCTTATCTATCTCGAGTACTCTTTCCTGAGCGCCCGGATTCAGAAAGCACAGGAGAAAAACTTCCGGGAACAGCTCCTCGATAAAAGGATGTACAGCACCTTCCACATAAATGTGAAGGACCAGTCAATGTCGTGTGAGATAACTTTTGCTTCCCTTAAATCATGCAGATTGAAGTCGGGCACGGAGAGTTTCATTTTGGCATATCAAGATGGTGTCATTTTCACCGTAACATACCATCGTCACATTTTGAGTCAAGGCATTTCCGATGATAGCTGCAGGGCGTGCCATGCACATCCCGAGCATCTAGGACACATACTATTTAGTTTTTCAACTCATGCGGAAACGACCTACATCCAAAGGCACAATGCGGCAATAAGAGTACTTTATTATAATTTCTATCACTCTTACGACATTAACCTTAATATCGCTCCGCTAAACGCGAGAGAAGCGAGTCATGTTTCTTATTGAATTTTCGGCACAAGCTGACGAAAACATCATAGCCATGGAGAATGAAAAGAAAGAGAGGTATATAGACCTTGTGAGGGAGTTGCGACGATTGTACCCGGAATATTCTATTAAATTAATCGTCCTTATCACCGGCGCTTTTGGAGATGCCAAGCTTTCACTGGTAAATTGCCTGAAAAGCATCCCTGCGTGTGAACAATATGCTAAAAAACTTGCGGGGAAAATTCAGAAGGCGGTCTTCCTTGGGTCGCTCCGTGTTCTCAGGGTTCGCGAGATTTTTGCCGGATCGTCGTATTGATTCCGTCACAGATTGTCCTAGACCTGATAGGTCAGGAGATATGACCTTGGACAGTGCACTCTTCCTGCATAGAGGCACCTGAGCGTACCGTAAAGTAGAACTACGCCATATTTCAACACTTTTATCCCAAGTAAGTTTGTACAATTCATTGGTAATGCATAATTCGTCTTTTTCCCTTGATAAACAAACAATTTTTTATAACAATATCTTTTTTAAACCAATTTTAAGTACTTTTTTAGTACTTTTTTGGCAAAAAAGTGATTGTAATTGATTGAAAATGTGATCTCTTTTTATCAATAAACAAGTGATTTTAAATAATAATGGTTTATAACAGCAATATCGATAAAAAGAAGATATTACACATTTCCAATCAATTGCAATCGATTTTTTGCAACAAAACTACTCAAAAATTACTCGAAAGCGGTTAAGACAAGATATTGTTATACACAATTAATTGTTTATCAACGAAAAATACGTATTATGCATTAATAATGTATTGCACATACTTACTTGGGACAAAAATATCAAAATATGGCTGTAGTTCTACTTTACGGTACGCTCAGGTGCCTCTATGCAGGAAGAGCGCACTTTCCCGATAATAAGAAATTTTGAGTCCGTTTCTTCGTAGTTCATGTTGAAAAATAAGTTTTGAACTGAGAAGGTACGTACTGATATTGGCGAGCCACGACTTCTTGTCGAATATCATATAAGTAAATATAACTTTTTTTATTCAGAAATTTCAATTCAGTTTCTTTTTACTGTTGAAGAATAAGTTTCTGAATAAATTCTGTTGTTTCATCAGGTAAGTAAAACTTTGTTTATTAAGAAATTTTTATTTCGTTTCTTTTCATTGTTGAAAAATAATTTTTTTAACTGAGAAGATACCTACTGAAATTGACGAAACATGACTTCTTGTACAAATATTATCTCGATGTACACTTGAACTAATTACTTTACTTTTCACATCGAAAATTCAACACCTAAAGGTCCTCGGCCCAGAGACTTGCCCAGTGTTCAAGATCGCTAGAAATTATTATACGAAACTCTCGTTGGAGGGAAATTTCAAGTCAACAAATTACTTTTGTATACATATTGACTTGTGGAGAATGACAGGACTAAACTTTTTCAATGCTCTGTGTTTTTCGGGTAAGTATAACTTTTTTCATTAAGAAATATTGATTCCGTTTCTTTTTAAGTTTGAAGAATAAGTTTCTGAAAACAATTCTGTGGTTTCATAAGCTTGACACGATCCAGAAACTGACTCAGCGTTCCAGAAAATGTTGTAAAAACGTCTCTCTGGAGGAAAATTTCATGTTAACAAATTACTTTTTTTTTTGCAAATATAGAATGGGTGATATTAATGGGCGATTTCAAGTTACTTTTCACTTTTTAGTCTTCCCCTGGGTATATTTCGTGTGTGCATCAAAGTTTTGAGCACCTCCAATAATATTTGCCCTACTTGTGGTGATTTATTTCTCCAACAGTACTGAAATTTGGTGAAAAATTTTGTTTACATTTTCATGCCTATTATTACAAGTAATTGTCTCATAAAAAAACCGGAAAATTGAAAAAAAATTTATTTTGTCATTCTCTCAAAGCGTATATATAGAACAAAATAATTGTGTAAAATTCAACATTTGCGTGCGACGAGAGGTTTCGGCAATAATTTAACCCCACATCGAGCGCTGATGGAGTTCCTCCAAGCAGACCACCCAGTGGAAAAAGGTGAAGCACTTCGTTAAAAATTTATTTCTCCGGTATACATTCATGTGCTCCTTTTCAAAAGTCAATTTTATTATTTTTATCTAATTCAAGTTCACGTGATCCTGGAGCCTGTTCGAGAAGTTCCGCAGTTATTTTTGGCCCACCAGTATGATTAAGGATATCAAAAGTCGTTAAGCTTTAAAATGATTTATAAAATAAAATAATAGATCTATTATTAATTTTCGGAAATCTTGACGGAAGCTTCTAAGTGTACTTTGGAGAAAAAATCAGGTTAAAATTGTTTATTTCAAGTATTTATTTAGAGTTTTAGTTTTTGTTTTTTCTTTTGGGAAAGGTTACAATTCTTATTTATTCCTAATTATCAAGGCATAATTTTATTCTTTGAATGATTTTCTACAATTCTTTTTGGGTGATTTTAATTAAAATTTAAACTATGATTGTTCATAACAATAATATCTGTATGATTTCTCAATCAATTTTTGTTAATAAAATCAACGCAATGTGCTTGAAAGCGTCCATCAATATTTACAGAAATTAATAATAGATCTTTTTCGTCGATTTTATAAATCATTTTAAGGATAGGTAACTTTTGAGATTGATTGTACGTAGTGTACATCCTTAACTGTAATGTCATTATCTTCTGTAGAAGATGTATATCTAACAGTATCAAAGTTAGAACCTTCTTTATATTGTGGAGACTGTTAAAAATCAGTTTTCCTGAGACTTGGCTCAACACTTTCACTAACTCCTTAAAGACTAAGCGATTCACTTCACTTCGATGAGCCAAACGTCCACTAAATTTAGGTAAAGGACTATGCTTTTAATTATATTAATCATAATCATTATCATAATACCTTCGCTTCTGAGATCGACTACGCGAGCGATTTCGAGAACGACTAGTGGACCTACTAGCAGTGGATTTTTATATATGTCTCTTTTCTGACATAAAATTTCTTCGAAAAGGTCAATTCGCTTCTTCAGATCTTTCTTTTTACCCTTTTTTATTTAAAATTTCAATTAAAACTTGTGACGTTATCGGCACAAGGAACAACAATGAGTAGCAGAGTGTACAAGATACACAGACACATACCACAAAGGAAAGTTTTAGACTGTAAATATTGTGGCGACATCGGTGCATCGTAGACGCACTACAAATTTGATATTTTAGGAAAAGGCGCGAAATAGAATTACCGTCCAATGAGACGTTTGGACAATAATTTCATGCGATCTGTAACGCTGGGCGAGTTTCTGGATCGAGGCCCTTTCGTTGTGAAATTTTCAATCCGGAAAGTAAAGTAAATAGTTCAAGTTTCAGCCGCGGTGGGTGAATAGCTGGATGGATAGATGTATGGATGGATGGACGGATAATATATAGCAATTTTTTAACAATTACTCTTAAAAACTACTATTTATCCACGCCTTATCTCGAAGACCGCGCCCTCTTATAGACTTGCCATCCTCGCTTAACCTCGCACGCGTGTGTGAAAGTGCTCTGTTTCATCCCCACTTTCTCGCTTTTCCTCGCACTGCCTACCCCTGCCTTGGCAGCATCTTTCCTTCTCCATGCCTCTTTGTTCTTCCTTTTTTTCTTCTCCATCTTAACCGACATACTCTTCCCACATGCTACTGTCCTTGTGTCTGCACTTTCTTGCAACAATACCTCCATACTTATCCCACTCCTTTCCATCTCCTCGCACTCCTCCAACCAGTGCTCCACATTTTCATCTTCCTTGTCGCTCAATTCTGACTTTATTTCTCTACTTGTTCACATAGATATTGCACTCCCTCGTCTAATCGTGATTGATGAAAACTTTCTTATCCATTGTCTTATTTTTGATTTGATTACATTCAACTTTTCTTCTCAGATCTCCGATTTCAGAACCTCCACTTCGTTCTCCTTTCTCCCTACAGCCTAAATATCACTACCATGCCTTTAACCCACTCTATGGTCTGTAGTAGCGCTTCCACGCCCTCTCTTTCTTCCCCACTCTTCAGCTTCAATTTCCTTACTACAATATTATTTTTTCTGCGTTCCTTCTCTTTTGTTTCCATTCTCAACTCCATTTCCCTTATCCTTTTCCTATCCACTCTCTCCTCCTTTTCATTCCTAAGCTCTACCACTTTCTCTTCTATTATATTATATATTTTCGACCTCTTCTATACAATCTGAAGCCTTTTTTCTGCCCTTTCATTTTACAACCTAAGATCTTCTTCCATGTACTTCATTGTCACTTCATTTCTCATCTCTGATGCTCAGGTCCTCCCTCATATTGTCCATCTTCTCTATAGTCCCCCTTAAGTCTTCTCTAATTTCCCTGAAGTCGCTTATCAACACTCCGAGAGGCTCCTTCTCCGACTTCCCATCTATTTTAGGTGTGGGGCGGGGGGGGGGGGGGGGGGGACCTACCCCCCCTTACGCTTTTTTTAAACGGACTCTGTACCGTGCTTTTCTCCTGACTCTCTTTGCTTTCTCTCTCTCTTCTTGTTCAAGAGATCCTACCCTCACTTGCGCTAGGTGCTGTCTCCCTCAACTTCTCGCTCCCTTCGTCACGCTTTTTCCCTGTCTCCGAAGAGAAGCTCGACACCGTGCCATGCACACTTTCTGCATCCTACAGATGTCTCTCAAGACTGCTGCCGCTCAACGCCCCAAATTTTCCCTTTATACAACTTTATTGCACCCCTCACATCCCCTTGAGACACCCTATTCTCTCCCCTAACATAACCTAGCACTGCGAGAACCACCCTTTTCCCCCTTGAAAGTCCAAACTGCTAATCACAAACACAAATTATACGTTGATAGAACACATGGAAAAGTGATATGTCTGTTCGCATTTTATTTTTCTTAATGAAACAAAATACATGCTTATATGCTAATTAGGGGGGCAGAGTCTTGCGGGCAGGACTATGGCTTAAGCTACTGTATTAAAAACTGCTGCATGTTATAGCGCATCATTTTAATAACATTATAAAAATATTCATAAGAAAATATCGAAAAATAAGCCAGTGAGAGAGCATTTTCCAAGACATGTTTTCAAAAAGACGTTTTGCGGTGTCCATCGCCATTCTTTGTTCAATCATCTAAAATAAAAAACATCGGGTTTTTAATTAAAGTAAGACTTTTTCCCGCCCCGCCCTTATTTTTTCAAAATTTTTCTTCTTTGACGGCTGTTTAAAGCAAAAACAGCTTTTTTTACGAAAAATTCTGCAATTTTTGAGGTGGAAAACTAATTTAATGTTAAAAGTAACACCGAGGGGGGAGGTATTTTATATGTAGAAAGTGTGTGTCAAGGTTGAAAAGAATCGGTTCAGTAATTTCCGAGTTTGAAAAAGTAGTTTTGAGAAAAACGTATATAACGCTGTTAGAGAAGGGGTCACTAAAAGGTCTATAACTTTGAGAGTTTTGCTTTGATTGACTTGAAATTCTAACAAACTGCATCTAAAATTTTTTCGGATCGCCTTGTTTTCTCATTTAATGAAGTTCGCAATTTGAAAGTTACTGCAGGAAGAATATGTCTTCACCTTTACATTATAGTTTTTTTTCGGGTTCAATAGAATAAAATGAATATGTGTCCGGTATCGTCTCGCAATTTTCGAAACGGTGCTTCAAAATTCGTCTGCCTTTTCATAGTCGCGAATATTTCTATACAAGACTGAAATACTAGGCAAAGAACATTCTTTGTTTGCTTATTCGTAAAGTTCAGAAGCCAATAACAGAGATCCGTTACAGGGACATTTCCCATGTGCCGTAGCGTGAAAATTCCACACTGCTTATCTGTGAAAATCATTTTCATGAAAGTAAATAGTTGAAAAGTGTTTTACGTTTTTGAATTCCTGATGTCCTTCGCGGTAGGTTGCACGCTTGAATTATGTAACGACTTCTGTTAAAAATTCATTTTTCAACAACTATAAAAGGTAAAAGTAAAATGAACGCGATTGACATGAGATTCTTGCGCATAATATGCGGGAAAACTATGATGGCCAAAGTGAGTAACGAGATAAATCTCAAAGAATGATGTGCAGAAGAAAGAGTTTAAGGAGAACACCAAAAACCATAAACAATAATGATGACTATATTATAAATTTTGAAACGCCCGTCGCTTCCCGACGATCACTGGGCGCTCTTGAAGCCACCTGTGGGTGTGCCTCTATTACGGAAGTGCAAAATTTGAAACGAAAATGAAAAAGGATACAATTGAAGAACGAAATTTGGTGCAAAGTATTCTAATATAATAAAAGTCGCACTAAGAAATATTATCGCTAAGGTGAAGGACATCTGGACTGGTCTACACATCACAGAAGACCGAGCAAGGGAGATTAAGCAACCGGTTGATATGGCGTGGAAAAACGACGGCATTGGACATCACTTAGAGGAAGCCGCGTCACACGATCGAGCAGGTGCAATTAATTTTCTACCTCAACCTGTTGATGATCCAACACCACCACATCCTCCAAAGGTATATGGCCTTTACAAACAGAGGCAGAAGCAGAGGTTCAGCAACCAAAGAGGCGACGAAAATTGACATACCATATGAACAGAGATGTTATACGTCTTTATTTTTTGGTACATAAATGTGGGCAAAGTGTGAGGACAGAACATCAAAGACTCTTCTTACTTAAATACCCTGAGTTCGCCACAAAAATAAATGAGCAGAATCTGGCAAAACAAAAACGCACAGTATCTGTAAGCAGATTGCTTTCAGCTGTTCAAATAGCTGCTCACAAAATGGAAGTAGAACAGCAGCTTCATATTGATGAACACCCCTTGGAAGATGTGGACAACAAAGGCTTGATTGAAGCTCAAGGCATAGGTGCTAGGAATAATTAAGATCATGTAGCGGATTCATTAGAACCACATCCGGATACTAATGGCGATGATGTAGATAGCTAAATCCCAGAAAAATTACAGCATCTTGAAAGGAATTTTGTTCATGCGTTACTAGAGTTCAGATATGTGGAACCAACACTAAGGCATTCTCAGCCCAAAAAGAATATCAAAAATGATCTGCGTGCACTAATAGAATACCTCAACAGCAAGGTTTACCTACGTATTTGAACGTAACACAAACTGCGTTAGAGGTGCAAACTTATATGTACTGTGCAGCTGTGGTATCCGTTAGGAAGCTGGGCCGCAGAACTAGACCTCGAAATTCAGTTTTTGTCCTAGGAAGAGGTCGATATCCACAATGGAAGATCAGGTTCGATATGAATGTCAGTAAAGTAAGGTGCAAATTCGGTCGTTCAACTAAATATAAAAACGGCAATAGAACCAGAGGTGATAAACCATGTTGCTAAAATCATCCACCCTCGACACATCGAGACATTAACACCATCAATATTGGATGAGATCATTGAATCGCAAAGGCAGAGACTTGATATTCTAACTGCCAGACTGCGTAGGTACAAGAAAAGTAGTGCACAAGGGCTACAAAATTGAACTTTCACACAGATGAAAGAAGGTTCTATCGTGAACTGAGTGTAACGCAAAATAACCAGCAAGACATCGAAGTCCTTCAATTCGAAGATATGACTAACTACTGGCCAGGTGTTTGGGGAACAATAAACAATGCACAACTTCTGGCACAAGTACCTGACGAGTGTGTATCATGCGTTGACAAGGTGTTTTCAAAAGATCATTGAACACCCAGATCTGATGCCTGGCTTTATTCTCCAGGTTTCTATGCGCATGTTTCCTAAAAAACCGGATTCTCAAAATATATTATCATTGCGGCGACCATGACATTCACAGAAGAGCAAAGAAGATGTCGTAAAAACTCGCGAGGCTGTAAATATCTAGTCACTTTAGACGCTGTTGCCATGACTAAAGCTCGTAAGCATCAAAGGAACTTGCATATGGCATACATTGTCTCAAAGCAAGCGTTTCCTTCCGTGCCGCATGACTATTTGTTAGAAATCTTAAAACTTTACAAATCTGCCCACGAATTTTCGACTTTCTAAGTGATGCGATGAGTCTCTGATCTACAAGAATCAAGTATTTTGATCATTGACAACCAATTATAACTATATCAATACGCATTACGACGGGTCTATTTCAAGGAGACTTCTTCAGTGCACTATGATTCTGTTTAGCGTTGAACCGATTAAGCAAAACACTAAACAGCATGTCTCGTGGGTACGAAATTCATGATAATGAGGATGTTCGTCAAGTGACCCATCTTCTGTACATGGATGACCTGAAACTGTACGTTCAGCCCAGAAGCTGCAGCAAGTGATCGATGTCACAAAGCAGTTTTCCAATGGTGTCCACATGGTGCTAAGACTAGATAAATGCAGAACAGTGCATTTAATCAGAAGGGAATTATGGACTTCAGAGTTAGAGAACGAGTTTGAACACGACATCGAGTTTGGACAAGCCTAACGACTGCCTTCATTACAAGACTCAAAGTGATTATGAAGAGTCTTCTCAACTTGGCAACGAAAATCAGGGGAATCAAGAGATATGCCATCTCTGTCCTACCTGTTCTACCACGACATATAGGGCAGCAAACGAAATGTTGCGCTTTGCAGTACCATCTGCAAAACGGATCTTGACTACACGCTCTTAAATTTTTCTTCAGATGGGGCACATTAATGATGACTGTCGCGTAATAACTCCAAGAGAATATACGCACAGACATAATGATGTAGCGAGAATTATACATCAACAACTTGCCCTAAACCTAGGACTCTTAAAAGAATGGATGCATTTAAATAGATACATTCCAATGCCCGTTTTAGAAAGCGAAGATTACATCCTATATTCCAAACGGATCCAAAAGGACCAATCGACTGACATCGTGATGCGAAAAAAGGGTGGAAAAGTGTGCATCATCATCATTGCTTGTCCACTTAAACGAAATTAGCAATCAACCTATATAACCAGTATCTACAAGTATAGCGAGTTAAGACATGAAGTAAAAACCATATGAAGGAATGTGAATCATACATCTTTTCATCACATTGTGATTTCGGTGATAGGCAATGTGCACGCAAGATGCACTGAGCATCATGAACATTTAGGAGCCAGTAGAGTATTGGCAGAAGCTCAGAAGACGGTTTTATTAAACACCTGTCGCATTGTAACAAAATTTCTTGACCATCAGGAAGGATAACCGGGTTCACCCGAGTAGACGTTTCGAATCAAATGTAATAATAATAAATATTAATAAATAAATAAATAATAATTTATTTCTTCACTTTAAAATTGTGTATAGTATATTCTGGAATGTGTTAGGAATACTAGTGCAGAACGAAAATAAAAAAAATTAGGTCCTTTTTCAGCAATCTCTAAGAAAAAAAAATATTTTACTCAAAAAAACTTAGGGGGTAAATCGCCAGTGGGATTACCCTTATCCATACGATACAACCCAGTAAAACAGCGCTAAATCCCACCTATGCAGGAAAAAAAAGCAATTTATATTTAAGACTTTTATTGGAGAAACAAAACAATACAGTGAGATCAATTAGACCTCATGCTTTGTCATGCGCCATGATCGAACTATCGTCCTTCGGTCTCGCAAGACAGCTCGGGGTCTCATACCCAAACTCCTCATGCTAGCGTTATCGTTATCTGTATAGCTAATCGCTATGAGTACTGCATTTGGCCATTCTGACTGCTATCGTCTGACCCGGATAATGCGTCATCATCTAATCCAGTCAACGGTGACATGCTATCTGCTGAACTTGTGTGCATACAGGTTCGTGCAGTAAGAACAGTGACTTTAAAATATTAAGTTTTTAAATATGACATAATTTAGTGCTAATTTTGTGTTAATTTTGTACCGTATTACAACATTTTGTGCTTTTTTATTTATTTTTATTTTAAACGTGTGATTTCCTTTGGCCAAACGTTAAGTTGACATAAAACATGAAATAATGCAAAAGTCTTATTTTTCAATATTAATTTTGTGGACAAATGTGTTGCCTCCTTTGGCAATCAATTTTTACATAATTCAAAAATTGCAGTTATTAATATGGCATAACTTGATGCTAAATTATTAATGAAAATCTACTAAAGATGCAAAATTTCTTGAGAACAAAATATGCTTTGTTTAGGGGAAATTGTGCGATACGTATTATTACGATTTTTGAGGAAAAGAATCATTTTAAAATTGTGCATATTTCAATCTTTTTATTAAATAATAACCAATTGTTTAAATTTTTTTTGGTAAGAAAAATTCTAAAGACGTTTATAACTTTTGACCTCATTAAGGCCTTTTTAATTTCTTTCCAGTTTCTGGTAAAAGCAAAAAGTCTATAAAGTTGTGGGATAAATTGAAAAGGCATGATTTTTCGGAAAATCTTTTTTATTGTTTTCAATATCTTTCAAGAAAATCCTGCTAATATAAATAAGTCCTCTTGTGAATTTTAGGTGGGTAAACCAATTTCGAGGTTAGTTTATCCTTCACTTTTCTGCACTAAAGATATAATAATAATCATTATACTTATTATTATTTGGAAATTTATGTGGTTAGGATGACAAAAGCATAAATAGGAGAATCGTTAAATAAAAATAGTCCTTCAATAAAATAATAAAACTTTCAGTTCCAGTTGAACGACAGTGACGAAGAATGACACATTTGTGTGCTTAAAAAAAAAAGTAGTAGGATTTGTTCATGTAAAATTGGGGGGGGGGGGCAAAAATATCAATACTTTCATTGTCACTGAATCCGAAACTAAGGTCAGTCCCATCAGGTCAGAAACAAGATCAAGAGAAAGTAAATATGAGAAAAACCATTTAATCGTTACGAAAAACTATTTTAAGACATTTTTGGGTCGCCTAATCCGAATGCGGGGTCAATTTGACCCCATCAGGTATGTACCAAGGTAAAAGAAAGGTCAAAATAAAGCAAGCGTTGGATTAGAGAAAACCAAAGGATCAAAATGAGAAAAAACTGGTTTTGGTGCCACTTATTCCGAATCTGTGGTCATTTTTACCCCATCATGTCGAGGTGAAGGTTATTCCAAGGTCCAAATTAGGAAAACTGTGGAATTGTTGAAAACGATAACTCTTAGGTGTTTTTGGGGTCACCAAATGCGAATCCGAGATTAGTCTGGCCCCATAAGTTCGATTCTATGGTTTTCCTAATTTTGACCTTGAGATGAGCTTTATTCCAACCTGATGGGGTAAAAATCACCTTGAATTCGAATTAAGTGACCCCAAAAACGTCTGAAAGTAACGGTTCACGCCGATTCAACGGTTTTTTCTCATTTTGACCTTTACTTGACCTTGATACTGATCTGATGGCGTCAACATGACCCCGGATTCAGATTCAGCTACCATAACAACGTCTGAGAGTAGAGGTTTTCTCCGGTCAAAAGGTATTCTTTATTTTCACCTTTACTTAACGTTGACCCTGATCTGATGCGATCAATCTGACCCATGATTCCTATTCAGCGACACCAAAAACGTCTGAAAGGAGAGGTTTTCTCCGAATAAATGGTTTTCTTCATTTTGCACCTCAAGGGACCTTAATGCTGACACAATGGGGTTAAACTGGCTCCGTAATCGGATTCAGCCACCCCGAAAACGTATTGGCATGGTGGCTTAACGCGGGTTGCAGTTTTTTTTTTGAATGGTTGTGTTGTTAACCAAAAAGGTAAATTTTCTATCAAAAAAAGACAAGTCATCATCTAAATACATGAATTTTCAACAAAATAGTTAAATTTTCAACCCAGCAGAATAATGTTCAACCAAGAACATTATATGTCTATCAAAAAGATATATTTTCGACAAAACACATAATAAGTCAATTACCTGTAAAAAATTATTTTCATTTAAAAAAACTGGTTTTCAATTTTAAAGAAATTGATCGAAGAAATAAATGTGCAGCCAAAATAGCTATAAGTCCCCAAGAAGATTAATATTCTACCGCAAAGGACAAAGTTGCAACAAAATACAGAATATTTTAACTAAAGAAGATAAATGTTTATTTAAACATATGGAATAGGTAAAATTTTACTACAAAAAATCAATTTACAACAACTTTTAAGCTAACATTTAAATTTTGAAGAAAAAATGTGTTTTCAACTAAAATGATGAGTAATTAATGAATAAAAAAAATCAATTTTATCAAAGTAGTTCCACTTTTGACTAAGCAGTTGAAATTTGTAAGTAGAAGCTTACATTTTTAATAGAATCAGTAAAAATTATCCGTTTATGGTGAGTTTTGCTTTTAAAAACTACGTGTATTATATAAATGTCAGCAATGCGCTGAAAATATAGAAAAGCGATCATTTTTCATTTATTGTAATAATACCATTTAGACGCTGATATTTTGATGCTGTTATATGCATTTGCTTGATTAAATAAAATTAAATGAAAAAATTAAAATTGCGGTTGCAGATAATTTCAGTGCATTTAGACATAGTTTGTTGACAAGAAAAATAATCTGCTAATTTTAAAACAATTATTGTTATTATTTTACCATTAAGCAATTTACCTTTCGGGGTAAGCGTGACTCACTTGGTAAGGAAGGGAATAATGAGAGGAAAGAGGTATAGATTATTTTAATTGATCTATAATTTTGGTGTTACTTATTTAAGAATCGCGTTCGTTTCACAACACTGTTCCGACCCAGAATGTTAATCAATCTCTCTGGCTATCACCCCAAGTGAAGAGCCTTACAAAGTCATTATGTGAGTTTCCCCACTCGGGTCTATTAGTTATCCAAGGTATTTTGTTTCAGGAGTCATTCACTCTACTCACACACTTTTTATTAACTATTGTCGCCTTACTTTTCTGTCCATGCACTTTTTTATGCAAGCTCTCGCGCTTCTGTGGATTCCTATGTCTCTTCTAATTAGAATCTCATTCTCACATTCTAACCAGTCTTTCCACATTAGCGTTTCTTCAGCAACGCATTCTTTGGGCATTATCTCTTTGCTTATTTTGCCTATCAGTGATTTCCCGCACATTATGTGTCACATTATTATCGTTGATAGGCCATTGTCTCGTTACCGTACAGTACAGTTCGTACAAATATAGAATTATATATGGCTGTTTTAGCTTTATTTGATATATTTTTACTTCTGATATTGCGCCCTGCCCTACCGACAATCTTTTTACCCTCATTTATGAGCCTATCTAACTCCTAATATATGTTTCCGCCCATAGTGAATAAACTACTAAGATGTACGTACTTATCAACTTGCCCTATTCACTTATCATTTAATACAATGTTGCATATTGTTATCTCACTCTTTTACTTTGAACGCCATGATTTTTGTTTTATTTGCCTTAGTTTTAAGGTAAATTTTCTTTATGCTTGTATTGAGTTTGTTCAGAATACTTATCCACTGCTACCCCATTTCCCGACAGATGACGCATAGGTCAGTAATTTTTTATATTATCACTGAACTACATGTCCGTAAGGTTGGGATCAATATTACTATCAGCCGGTAAAACAGGGCGGTCGTGAACTTTTTATGTTATCATTTTACTATATTTCAGTAAGGTAGGGATCAATGTTACCATCAGTTAGTAAACAGAGACCGTCGGCGATGCACTTGTACAAACACAGATCTAGCCTTATCATTATACCAGGAGCGTACCTTATCAATCAAGGGTAAATAGCTATGAATACGAGATGGAATCACTCAAATTAGTCAGTACCGTTCAATTCATGCTTTGTCAGCCCGTACATTACTTTGCCACATTGCGTCCTACGCGCACTAGTACTTCCTCAACGCCCACGGTTGTTCCTATTTATCTACAAGTATCATGCACCTACGTTATATACGCATGATGTTTTATTTCTTTTTCAAAAAATAGCTTACTTTGTACTCTCTGAAATTCTGTAGCATAAAAAATGGGCCGCAAATTTTTTCTTGTTTAAATTTTTATTTTTACGCTTGGAGGTACCAAGTTAAACCTCCGCAGCGCTCGGGCACTAATACTGTCACGTATAATGTATAAAAATCTAAATTTGACCATGAAAAAATTTTCGGCCCACTTTTTATGCTACAGGATTTCAAGGAGTTTAAAGAAATTTATTTTTTTAAAAAAACATTGTTAATATTTTTTTTTCATAAAATCAATTTTAACTTTGATTTCCAAGAAAAAAATATAAATTTGTTTTCAATATATTGTTTTAATAGTCTCAAAGTGCATGAAAATTGATTTCCAAAACACTATGATAAAAGTCCAATCGGATACTCCTTAAAGAAGTTACACTAACGTGAAGGTAAGAAACGCGTAAAAAAGTGAAAACTTGAGGTCCCTGTATATTGACAATCGGTTGATAAATGAACCTATGGTTTGATGAATTAATTCAGGTCCACTGGGACTAGAAATCAGCCGAGTTTCAACCTGATCTAAAAAAAATTAATTTTAGGTAGGAACACTTGACGTATGCTGCCCACACACATA
>JAAAKG020055212.1:0-18151 GCA_010014905.2 Druon quercuslanigerum | reverse complement strand
ATCTGTTTACACAATATACAAATATTTCTATATAATATTATTTCATAGAGATACAATAAATCTATATATATATATATATATATATATATATATATATATATATATATATATGTGTGTGTGTGTGTGTGTGTGTGAATTTGTTTATATAATTTGTTCACAAAATAAAAAAATATCAATTCGTAGAAAGATTTTTATAGAAGCATGATCGGCAATAGAATTGCAGTTAATTCAGAAGAAAGAACGATTTCTTTATGCTTGAAAAAGTCCTTAATGTGCGTTTCTTTACATAATTGGTTCATAAATTAAACAAAATTGATGCATTGTAAATTGTTTCAGAAAAAAACATTAGTTACTAATATAATTACAATAAGAGTAGTAGAAAAAATACACTGTTTCTGCATTTTTTTCTACAAATTTTCACATTGTGTAAATTCTTAATTAGAGTGAAGTAATAATTAATTTACATTAAAAAAAAAACAGTTTTAAAAAAAATTTATTTTTACTGTTAATTATATTCTCTTTGCTTGATGGTCGCATTGATTTCTCAAATTTTTAACTATTTATCTATTTTTCACTTGGGGTGACTTAATAATTATTGAAGTTGTGCAAAAATAATTTTTTAAACAAATAATCATTGGTTATAACTATCTTCATCTATGTTAATGCCAGAAAGTTGTGGTTTTTTTGCAATTTTTAACTTTTTGTCCACTTTTCATTATGTGAGGTGATAATTAATGCATGTTAATAAAATACTTGTTTAAACAATTTAATACATTTAAAACAAAAATTAAACAAATTTAAACCATTTTTCCTCTTTTTTCGTGATTATATTTTTCTATAAGGGGGAGGGGAGAAGGCTGATATCAAAATTTGCCTAATTCGAAATTTTTTTTCTGTTACGCTTTGCAATAAACTTTTTCTTTAATTCAAAAAAAAAATTAGAAGTCATTTACAGACCTAGTTCTCCCACCGACTTCTAATTATTCCATTTTTTTCTTTTTTTTAAGTTATCCTTCTTGTTTAAATTATTTTTTTAACATTGGAAAAAGAGACAAAATAATTCACTTAGCAAAAGTAGATTACTATTTTTAGGAATAATTCTTTTTGAGTTATACGTATTATTTGTTCATAACTGTAAAGTTAAAGCATATCTAAAGCTTTTAGAAAAAAAACTTTCTAGCATTACTCTAAGCAAAGATAGTTAGAAAAAATAATCAGTTGTTCCAACAAGCATGTTTGTTAAGTTACATTAACTAATTTCTCACTAAGTGAAAAGCAGACAAAAACTTTAAGAATTCAGTAAAAAATCGCAACTGTTTAGCACTTATTTAAGAGAATATAGTTATAAACAATTATAAATTGTTCAAGAAACTGTGTATGTAACTTCCATTTTTATTACTTTACTGAATAAAACGTAGAAAAATAGTTAAAAATTTGAGAAGAAACCGAAAATATCTGGCAATTGTAAAAAGAGGAGATTTATAAACAATAATATTATTCTTGAAAAATTATTTTTGCTAAATTGAATTAATTATTACTTTCACCAAAGTGAAAATTAGATAACTAGTTGTAAATTCCACAAAAATGTCAAGTTTCTGGCATTATTCAAATATTGTATTATTAATAATAACAATAAACTGTTTTGGCAAGTAATTTTATTACCTTTAAATAATTATTTAACTTACTTGAATTGAAAATTGAACAAAAAATTAAAAGATTTGGAAAAAGTCAAAACTTTCTATCTCTGTTCTAAGAAAACATTGATAAAAACAATAATAAATTATTTAAACAATTTATTCGGACATTTAATTATCAGAGAAAAATAGTATTTTATATATTAGGAAAAATTCGCATTAAAAGACGCAAAAAATCCTAATTAGCGCCAAAAGTTCGGAAAACCCATTTTGTCACTTATGGGGTTTTTGGGCACCCTATAAAGCAAACTGATAGGGGTAATATAAGCAATATTTTATATGTATTTTATGGCTCTTTTGGTTCAGGTAATATTGAATATTCTGATTAAATTTACAAAAAAATATTTTTTTCTAATAGGAAATACATGCTAACTTTACACATTTTTTCCAAACAAAGAAATTTGATGTATTTTGTTATGGATTTACAAAAATCCAGGGCGATATGCATGAAAATTCGAGAAAAAAAAATTTGGGTAACTATAATGTATAATAATTTGAAATTCGATATCTGATTTTATTTTACTTTTTTAAATATTTAAAAATGCAACATTTTGTTTTGAAACTTAAAGAGTCATCAAATTTGTACTTAACCTTCACTACTATACTAATAATGTAAAAAATATTTTTTTCTGCATTAGAGAGACCTTCTGATGCCTAGTGTATTCAACCATTTTTTTAAATATTTTTTTTTATTTCATATTTTTATCACAACCTTTAAAAATACTTTGTATGCTAATTTGGGGTTCAGAGGTTCTAAACAGCCCTTTGAAAATAGAATAATGTTTGAACTGCCAATATATTTGGGGTTTCGATTTTAACGAGTCAGTTCAATTTGGTATAACAAAAGACTATGAGTGTACAAGAAACAGTCGCAAGCTCTAACAATAAGTGCAGGATAAATTACACGCCCATTTAAAGACAGAGTACAGGCGTGGACGAGAAATGCTATGCTCTGGACGTCGATTGCACAAAATTTACAGGATGCTTCGGTACCTCCCTAATTCGGCGAACTGAAGATCATGGGAAAAGGGCAGCCGCTCTGGGACATCGAATCGAGAGTGAGAGCGGTTTTCGAGGACCGTAAATTACCGGCTATTCTTTTATTCGCGTTATCGGAAATTACGTGTTGGCATTGTCGAGCATTATCGCTCAAATTTATCACCACGAGGAAAGACCCTGATTCGGAGCTTTTGTCATCAGAAAATAATTTCAAACAGAAAATTTAAAACTTGTTCGGGTTTAACTTATAATTGTTATTATTATTGTCTCCTTCACCAGCAGTGATAACTTGCGGCTAAATCTTAATTTAGAAAAAGTAATTTCATTTGCTTTCAAGGTAGGTCAGGAGACAAGAAAACTGCAGAACACCACACCAAGACTTCAGCTGGTTCTTCGAAAGTCGAATAAGACACTCGACGGGGGATTTGGTAGTTATGATTTTAACCCAGTAGTTGAATTTTCAATAAAAAGTTTTTTTCAAGACAAAAAAAAGAATTTTGAAAAAGTAAAGATAACTTTTCTACACGAAAAGGTAAGTTTTTAATCCAAATTGGCTAATGTTTAACAAAGAAGATGCACTTTCGACTATAAGGATGATTTTAATATTTAGTTAAATTTCCAAGAAGTAATTCAAATTTCAATAATAGAAATAAATTTAATGCAAAAAGGCTAAATTTTTAAACTCTAAAGATTCGTTTTCAACCAAGGAGATTAATTGTCTACTAGACAAAATTTTTCTAATTAAATACATCAATTTTAAACCAAATAGTTGATTTTTTAACTAGAAAAGATAAATTTACAACTAAAAATGGCTAGATTCCCCCGCTTCCCCATTTTTCCGGGGCTACTATCTAGAACTAAAGTTTAAGCTTTAAAAAATTGTTTACCCAAACGAATTATCGAAAAAATACTTGAATTTCTTACGAACTAAATACATTTTTAACTTGAAAATTCAAAATTTTCAACCCAAATTGAAATAGTTACATTTTCTTAGTTAAAAGAATTAATTTTTTACTATAAAAACAAGCTTCCAATGGAAAAATGAAATTTTCAAATAAATCATTCATATTTTAAACAAAAAGTTTAATTTTCTAGCAAAGTAGTTTTAATTTTACTCAAAACGATGAACTTTTATCAAAAAGTACATTCTTAACAAAATTGTTTAATTTCCTATATAATTGGCAAGTTTTTGTGCCAAAAATGTGAACTTTCTACATAACAGTTGAATTCTCAATGTAAAAATATAAATTTTCATTTAAAAAAGTAATTGAAGCCCAAATAATTGAATGTTTCACTAAAACATAAATCTTTAATCGAACAAAATGAATTTTTTACATAGCAGTTGAACTAAGTAGTTGATTTTTCAAACAAAATTTCTTATTTTTGTGTCTAAAACAGTTCAATTTACCCTAAAAACAAACAAATTCTAAGAAAAGAATCGAACCCTTAACCAAAACTTAATTTTTACAAATGAAGCAGTCGCGTTTTTAACAAAAAGGGAGGCATTTTCAGCCGAGAAAATTAACTTTTTAAACAGAAAAATTATTCTTAAACAATATATTAGTACATGAATTTTCAACCAGAAAAGATAAATTTTCAATTTAAAAAGTCAAACGATTCTCAAATTAATTTATTAAAATAAATCAATTTTCAAAAAAAAAGAATTTTCAAGAAGATATATCAATTTTGATCCGTTCAGTTCAGTATTCAACCGAAGGGTGAAATTCTAAACCAACCAGTTTTTTCAACCAAAAACATTAATTTTGTAAAGAAAGATAAACTTTTAACAAAATACATTATTTTTCAATTGAGTGCTAGATTTTTCAACCAAATTAGATAAATTTTCAAATAAATGGATATAGTTTTCACCACAAATACAATAGCAATGTTTCAAATTATAAATAAATACTAAACAAAATAGATACATTTTCAAACAGAGAGATCAATCTTTAAAAAAAGTCCATTTTCAAGATAACAGTTGAACCTATGAAAATTATGTTAGTTGTAAGTTATACTGTCGTAACTAATACTTATATATAATTTAGCAATTTTTAATTTAGCTATTTAAAATGGTAGTAAATGTCAAGCGTGTATCATTTTTAAAATTTGCAATTACAAATTAGGCAAGTTCTAAGTTTTGAAATAAAAAATTCTTTAATTTCGATTTTTTATGTTCGAAACTTGTTCAATGTGAAATATTCAGAATTCAGAATTTGACTATTGATCATTACAATTATCCAAATTCACAATAAATTTTTTTTTTAATTTTTAAATCGCAGAGCTTTTAATTTTAAAAGCTTAAAATTTAACATTATGCTAATTTTATGTTCAAAACTTAAAAATGCTAAAATATTGATGATTTTCACTCAAAATTTATTATATTCACAAGATTAAGAATTGAAAATTTGACTCTTGAACTTGATATTCATCCAAATTTAAGAAATTTCACTCATACAACTATATATATATTATAAATTTAAACAAAAAAACTTTCAAAATTAAGAAAACAGGATAATTTAAATTATAATCGTCCTCCTTCAAAATACAAGAAAAATTTTTTTTAAATAAAAACGGTTGATAAAGAAAATTTGATTAAAATTAACTAATTAATTTTTTTTTTTTAATTTTTTAAACTGAAAATTTACATATTTTGTTGAAATTTTATCTTTTTTTGGTAGAATTTAAATATTCTGGATTAAAGATTCATCTGTTTGCTTCAAAATTTAAATTTCTTGTTGAGAAATCTTCTATTTTGCTTATTATTTGTTTTTTTTTGTTGGAAGATTTATTATTTTAGTTAAAAATTAGTTCTTTGCATAAAAAATAAATTTTGTCTTATATATACGTTTCTTTTTGATAAAAATAAATTTTTTCAAATGAAAATTCCAGTTATCCGTACTTGGTTTAACATTTATCCTCTTAAACTAAAGGTTCATCTATTTGGTGGAAAATTTAAGTATTTTGTTAAAAATTTGTATTTTTTGGTAAAAAATAAAACTATTCACTTACATTTTTTTACGATTTATTATTTAAGTTAAGAATAATTGCCTTGCTTAATAATTCAGCTATTTCGTCGCAAATTTGTTTCTTTTTATTAAAAATTAAAAATTTTCATATTCGGTTTTACATTTATCTTCTACAGCTGAAAATTTATCTATTTTTATGAAAATGTATCTGTTCTGTTCAAAATTTGTCATCTTTTGATTAAAAATTCTATATTTTAGTTCAAAAATTAATGCCTATATTCAAAAAATTGACTACGTTGTTGAAAATTGCTCTATTTTGTTGAAACTTTGTCTTTTATAATAAAGTATTAATTTTCTTAGTTACTAACTTACTTTTTTTGCTAAAAATTTATTTCTTTGGTTGGAAATTTAACCCTTAATTTTAAATAGAATTATATCCATTTTTTTATCGTAGCCCAGAGTTTTGAAAAAATATATAGTGTGAGAATACATATAGAAATTAGTTGCACATGATTAATACTTTTCAAAAAATGAGAAAACTATTTGAAAAAAAACACACTGAAGAAAACGTCCGGGTCCTAGGAACCGATCTAGCACTAGAGGGTTAACTATTAGGTTTAAATTCCTTTGAAAAGTGAAAATTCAATTACAAATTTATTTATTTTGTAGAGAATTAACCTTTTTAGTATAAAATAAATCTTTTTGCTTGAAAATTATATTTTTTTAAATAAAAAATTGTTATCTTTAACTGAAAATTTTACCATTTTATTTGTTATCGAAAATTAATTTTTTTTCAGACATTATTGTTCTCTGTTAAAAATGCATCTGCTTGGTTGAAAGTGTAAATATTTTGTTGAAAAATCACCTATTTTTTTGAAAAATTGTCTTTTTTTTAGAAAATTCATCTTATGGATTTACACTTCAACTTTTCATTTAAAAAAATTTTTTTATTAAAGATTCATTATTTTTGTGTAAAATTATTTTATTTGCTTGAAAATGTAACTATTTTGTTAAAATATGCATTTTTTAATGCATTTTTTGACTGAAAATTTAGCTATTTTCATTTTTGTTAGAGTGTTGAAAATTAAATTCTTTCGGTAGGAAATTCATCTTTTTGAATTTTAAATTGAACTTATTTGACAAACATCGCTCTTTATTGTTTGAAAATTTGTTTTGGTAAATTATTCAAAAAATTTCTTAAAAATTTTAAATTTTTAGATTTTGGTTTAATTCAACTGTTTTTCCATGAAAATTTAAATATTTTTTGCTGGAAATATCAACTATTACACTTTTTGTTATTTTTGAGTAAGTTTCGGTTTTCGAAAATAATTATTTCAATTTAAATATTGCAAGGCAAACGTTTAAAAATGCTAATTTTTGCCTGTTGCAAAAATACAAGTTTTGATTAATATTAACAAATAATTAAATAATGTACATAAATAACAAGATTATTTCAATGTTCGATGAAAATAAATGATGAAATATCTAAAGAATGTAAATAATTAACAGGATATTGAATCTAATTTTTCGATATAAATTATATTAACAAAATGTCAACCACGTGAAAATTTTCTTTGCAAAGTATATTTAAAAATTCAAATTGCTTGGTTTGATCGACACTATCATATTTGATCATCGACATTTGTTTTCTGATATAATTTTGTTTATTTTGTAAACAAATTATATTTAAAAAATGTATAGTTTAGGCATTTATTGACCGGAAGTCATCATTTTTCTTCTTTAGAACCTTTAAATTATATTGACAATAATACTTAGTGACAAACAATGGTCATGTGATATTATTTATTAATTTTATAAAAAAATTTAAATTTTGGTTAACTCTAGAGCTAAAGTGATCGTTTTTCTCTTTACTCTCCTTCAAATGACATAGGCAGTGATGTTGAATGACAAATTATTGTCAATCAATTTAATTTTTTTATTTTATAAACAAATTCATGGTTTGACTATTCATAGACCGAAATTAACATTTTTTCTTACGAATCGTCTTTAAATTATATTATTGATGATTTTTATTGATGCAAACTTGTCATTCGATATAACTTGTTTATTTTGCAAATAAATTTTATGAACAAATAAACAGTTTTTTCGTTTATTTTCTTTCTGATGTGAAGACATCTCGTTCGATATTGTTTTTTTTTTTTATATAAATAAATGCATAGCTTGGTTATTTATAGACAACTTGGGAGCTAATTCTTCTAGAAAATCACAACAATTTTTTAGACATAATTTCAAGTCATTAATAAAAGAAAGATTACTTTCTGTCTACGAATGGTTAAACTATGCAATTGTTTATAAAGTAAATGGATAATATCAAATAATATTACAAAATCACTAAACATTGATACTAATATAATTTTTAAGGCTATAAAAATGAAAAAAATTAACTTTACGTCTGTAAATAAAGAAACTTGACATTATAACTTTACATTTGTTCATAAAATTTATCTATAATATAAAAAGAATAATTTCGAACAAGAATTTTTCACCACTAAACATCATCACTTATATATTTTAAAGTCGATCAGAAAGAAAAACGATTACTTTCTGTCAATAAGTGGACAAACTATGCTTTTTTATAACTTTTGTTTATTTCATAAACATATTTCATAAACATAAACATATTTTATGAACAAAAGTTATAAAAAAAAGCATAGTTTGTCCAGTTATTGGCAAAAAGTTACCGTGCATTTGTTTATAAAATTTATTTGCAAAATAAAAAAGTAATATCGAATAACAAGTTTCCATGAATAAAAATCATCAATAATATAATTTGTGGACGATTTAAAAGGAAAAATTTTCATTTCGCTCTATAAATAGTTAAACTATGAATTTGTTTATGAAATAAAACATTTATATCGACTGAAAATTCATTGTCACATTTTGATAAAAAACGTTTATAATTTTTAACTAAAATAATAAATTTAAAAAAAAAAAAATTTTGAACTCAAAAGTTGCATTTTTCACGAAAAAAAAGACAAATATTCAGCAAAATAAAGATTTCTCAACAAGAAAGTTAAATTTTGATGTAAACAGATAAATCTTTAATCAAGAAGATTAAAATTTTACAGATAATAAAAAATTTCAGCACTTTTACATTTCACACTTATTTTTTGCATAATGTTCAATTCTTAGCTTTCAAAATTAAAAACTCTGCAATTTTAAAAATTAAAAAATTTTTTTGTGAATTGGGATGATTTTGAAGATCTATAGTCAAATTCTAAATTCTGAATATTTCACATTGAACAAATTTTAAACAGAACAGATACATTTTCATAGAAATACATGAATTTTCAGCTGTAGAAGATAAGTGTTAAACCGAATATGAAAATTTTTAATTTTCAGTTGGAAAAATGAATTTTTAACAAAAAGAAACGAATTTGCGACGAAGTAGCTGAATTGTTAAGCAAGGAAGTTATTCATAACTTAAATAATCAACCTTCAAAAAAAATTAAAGTCAATAGATTTATTTTTTTCCAAAAAAGACAAATTAAAAAAAAAAAAACAGTTAAATTTCCCACCAAATAGATGAATCTTTAGTTTAAGAGGATAAATGTTAAACCAATTACGGAATACTGGAATTTTTATTTAAAAAAATTTATTTTTATCAAAAAGATACGTATTTAAGAAAAAAGTTCATTTGTTTTGAAAAGAACTAATTTTTAAGTAAAATAATAAATCCTCCAACAAAAAAAATGATTTTTTACTCAATAGATAAATTTTTTACCCAAAAAAGATCAAATTTTAACAAAATGTGTAAATATTTAGTTAAAAAATTATTTTTTAATAAAAAGATATTTTTTAATCAAATTTTCTTTACCAACCGTTTTTATCATTTTAATTTTTTCTTGTATTTTGAAGGAGGACGACTATAATTTAAATTATCCTGTTTGTTGAATTTTGAACCTTTCTTTGTTTTAATTTATAAACTTCTGAACATCTTTCTGAATATATTACCAAGTTCAGGAGTCAAATTTTAAATTCTTAATCTTTCGAATATAATAAATTTTAAGTGAAAATCATTAATATTTCAGCATTTTTAAGTGTTAAACTTAAAATTTGCATAATGTTCAATTCTCAGCTTTCTAAATTAAAAACTCTGCAATTTTAGAAATGTAAAATTTTTTTTTGTGAATTTGGATGATTTTAAAGATCAATAGTCAAATTCTGAATTCTTAATATTTCACATTGAACAACTTTCGAACATAAAGAATCAAAGTTAAAGAATTTTTAATTTTAAAACTTAGAACTTGCCTAATTTTTAAATGTAAATTTTAAAAATGATACACACTTTAATTTTAAAGATTTACCAGTCAAGGTTCTACCATTTTGAATAGTTAAATTAAAAATTCTTGAATTGTGAATATTCGTAAATAAAAATTTAAAAAGTTTTAAATCAAAATTTGAATTTTCAATTTCAACGCTTTCAAACTCAAGAAATTTCAAATATATAGAGCACCATAATAATTTTTATAGGTTCAACTGCTTTCTTAAGAATGGATCTTTTTTTGAAGATTCATCTCTTTGTTTGAAAATGTAACTATTTTGTTAAAAATTTATTTATAACTTGAAATTTTGTTAATAATTTATCTTTCTTTTTTTTTGTTGAAAAAACTGGCTGGTTTAGAATTCCACCCTTTGGTAAAATACTGAACTATTTGCTTCAAAATTGGTTTTTCTATTCGTAATTTTAGTTGAAAATTTATATACTTTGTTGAAAATTCTTTTCTTTTTTTTGAGAATTGATTTATTTTAATAAATTAATTTGAGAATTGTTTGACGTTTTAAATTGAAAATTTATCTTTTCTGGTTGAAAATTCATGTACTTGTATATTGTTTAGAATAATTTTTCTCGTTAGAAAGTTAATTTTCTCAGCTGAAAATTCCTCGTTTTTCGGTAAAAACGCAACTGCTTTATTCATAATAATTAAGTTTTTGTTAAAGGTTCAACTATTTTCTTAAAATTTGTTTTTCTTTTTAGGTTGAATTGAACTGTTTTAGATACAAAAAAAAAATTTTGTTTGAAGAATCAACTACTTAGTTTAAGGTTGTGCTACTATGTAAAAATTCATTTTGTTTAATGACAGATTTATGTTTTAGTTAAACATTTAATCATTTGGGCTTCAATTACTTTTTTTAATAAAAATTTATATTTTTGGTTTGAGGATTCAACTGTTATGTAGAACTTTGGTAAAAAATGAAACTTTTTGGTCAAGATATAAACGATTTATTTGAAAATTTCATTTTTTATTTAAAAATTTGTTTTTATGGTAAAAAATAATTCTTTTATCTAAAAAAATTTAACTATTTCAATTTGGGTTAAAAATGTTGAATTTTCAAGTTGTAAATGTATTTAGTTCGTAGGAAATTCATGTATTCAGTTGTAAATTTGTTTAATTAAACAATTAATTTCGCATGTTTGTTTGTTTTTGTTAAAAATTATTTTTTTTTTAAACTTAAACTTTAGGTCTAGATAGTAGCCCCGGAAAAATTGGGGCACGGGGGTCAAGCTTCTAAAAAATGCTTGAGTATTCATTCCGAATTTCGTGGTGACGAGACACTTCAAAAAATTTAGCTTTTCCATTTTTGGTTGTAAACTTATCTTTTTTAGTTGAAAAATCAACTATTTGGTTAAAAATTTATGCGTTTTGTTAAAAATTTTCTGTCTAGTAGACAATTAATCCTCTTGGTTGAAAACGAATCTTAAGAGTTTAAAAATTTAGTCTTTTTGTCTTAAATTTATTTCTATTGTTGAAATTTGAATTACTTCTTAAAATTTATATAATTTTAAGGGAATAAGAAAGAAAAACGATCACTTTCTCTCTAGAAATAATCTGAATATGTATTTTTTCATAAATTTGATTTATAAAATAAACAAACAATATCGTATGATCATTCTTTATCACGAACTATTACTACTGATAGAAGTTGAAGGTACTAAGAAAGAAAAACGATTATTTTCAGTCAATAAATGCCTAAAATATGCATTTGTTTATATAATTTAATTATAAAATAAAAAAAAATTATATCCGATAGTAAATGTTAATGATCAAATATGATAGCGTCGACCAAACCAAGCCATTTGAACTTTTAAATATATTTTGCAAGCAAACTTTCCACGATGTTGATATTTTGTTAACATAATTTGTTTATAACAATAAGATGTGTTTTAATGTAATTATTTACATTGTTTAAATACTGCAATATTAATTTTAATCGCGAATGGTAATAATTAAGTCATTTATTTAAAGATAAAAAATAATAATTAAAAAATGTCTCATTTTTGCTCTTTTTTATGTTTATCAAAAATATATATTGATAAAAATTTTAAAATCTGATAAATAGAATCTCTTATACACCTATTGTTGATAACTACTAAAAAATAGAAAATTGGTTAAGAAATCTACACTGCAGATTATTTTAAATAAAAAATCCCCGATTCAGCACAGTGTGCGACAGTCCTTTACTTATTTAAATAAAAGAAAAAATTATTACTATGCCATTGTCAAACTCGAAAATCTTATATTTGAGGCATAGAAATTTCTGAGCTTTTCTTACATGTAGAGTGGCCCAACTGAACTCGCGCGATTTGCTTACAAATAACTTCCGACTTCTAAGCATCGTTAAACTTCTATAGGTTTCGTGCTCACTCATACACGAACAGTCACAAAACACAGGAAAGACTATTTGAATAAAAAAAGGAAATGGCCCACAATTCTGCACAAATATAACGAGAGTGACTATTTTATTTTTAGAAGGAAATTCAGAAGAAAATTTAGCAATTTTGCATAAACAAAAGGATTATTGATTTTTTCTGTTAAGCTTTTAATTAGCCTCCAGTTGTTTGAGAAAATGCGAAAAATGTAGTAGAGTTTATGAAGAAGAACTAAAAATATTTTTGGAAGAAATATTTCTTTTTGTGCATCTTTTTATCCAGAAAGAGTGAACATTTTTATTATTATTATTATTTTTTACAACAATTTACAAAAAAAAACTACTTAATAAAACTTAAATTTGTTACTAAATAATATTGTTCACAACCTTCTTTATATATTTATTATTTATTATGTGATAAGAAGTGGAGTTTTCAATTATTATTCCTTCAAGTTAAAGAAATTTCGAATGTAAATAATTAAAATTACGGAATTTTTCATTTGTAATTAAAAAAATTGAAACCTTTAATTTTCAAGATATATATTTTAAAGATATGCAATTTAAACCATTTTCTAAGAACAGTTTTATTTTGAAGTTTAACAATTGAAAAGTCTTAAGTTTTAAACATATAAAATTACAAATTATTCCATTTATAAGATTTTTATTTTTAAGTAATGTACTTTGGACCTTTATTTAAAACTTTTTGTTATAAAAATTTACCATTGAAAACATTTAATTTTAAAGAAGTATTTATAAATAAAAGTTTTCTATTGTTCATGATTTTAAAAATCAAAAGGCAAGTTTTATTTCGAAATCTTCAAAATTTAATAAATTTCGAATATAACAGGCATCACAGAATTTTCAATTAAAAAGTGTGAAAATTGAAAAATATTTCAATCTTACGGATTTACAATTTAAATTTCTGTAATTTTAGAGAATAATATTTAGAAATTTTAACTTTATTTTAAACTTTAAAGATTTACAATTCAAAAATATTTTCAGTTTTACGATTGGCAATTTAAGATTCTTTAATTTTAAGATTTAAAATTAAAAACCTTGAAATTTGAATGCGTATACATAGAAAAATTTTAATTTCCATGATTTTGGAAATTAGGCGTGAAGTTTTTAATTGTGAAGCTACTAAATTGAAGAAATTTCAAAAATAAAGCATCAAAATTATTAAAAAAATGTATTACATATTAAATTGTGAAATTTAAAAACTTTTCAGTTTTAATGATTTACTATTCAGTATTCTGCAATTTAGAAAAATTAAAATTAAGACTTATTGAATTGTAAACCCTCTGAATTATAAATTATTCGATTTTTTAAGAGTTACATCTAATTTACAGTCTTTTAAAGTCTTATGTTTTAAAGGTATGTAATTGTGAACTTTTTTCAAAGTTCTATCTTGAGGATTTACATTTTATGAACCTTTAATTTTAACGATACGCAATAAATAATTCTTCAACTTTCAAGATTTACCAACACAAACTGTTAAAATTTAAATATCAATTAATACAAATTCTTAAATGTGAAAAATTTAAAAAAATTCAAAGTCTAATTTTTAATCTTAAAACTTCCAAGTTAAAATTTTTAAAATGTAATCATTAAAACCAAAGAATTTCTAATTGTAAATTTAAAATAAAAATCTCTCTAATTTTAAATATTTATAATTTTAACTTCTACAATTATAAAATGGGATAAATTAAAACTCTTTAATTTTGAAGATGTATGAATAAAAAATTTTAATTTAGATAATTTTTGAAGATCAAATGTTAAGTTTTCAACTGAAAATCTTCAATTGAAAATGATTAAATTTTGAAAATCTTGAAGATTTGTGATTGAAAAGTCGTCAACTTTAACAATTTGCAATAAAAAGTTGTTCAATTGTGAAAACTTACAACTGAAATCGATTTAATTTTAAACATAAAAAAATACGAATTCTTCAATTTTCATGATTTTGAAAATCTAAAGTCAAGTTTTTATTTCTAAATCTTTCAAATTAAAGAAACTTTACATGTAAATTATCATAAACAAAGAACATACAATTGTTCATTTTCGAACTGAAAACCTCTTTAGCTTTTTTACTTTTACAATTTTAACGTGTTACAATTTGAAAATCCTAAATTTTGAAAAGTTAACAATAAAAATTCCGAACTTTGATTCAAGTTTTCAATAGGAAACTTTCCACAATGAAGAAAATTCGAAATTTGATCCTCAAAATTACAGCATTTTTTATTTTTTATTCTAAGTTTTCAATCTAAAAAGTTTTCAGTTTTAAAGCTGCAAAATTTAAATTTTAATAATTTATCATTTAAAATTCTTAAATTTTGAAAATTTGAAATCCAGCACTGTTTAATTTTAAAGGTTTATAAATAAAAATTCCTGAATCTCAATGACTTTGCAAATGAAACGTGAAATTTTTGACTATAAATCTTCTAAATTAGAGAGATTATGAATTACGTCAAGCATCAATATTACCAAGTTTTTAATTTTAAAAATTGCATAATTTGTAATTCTAAAGTGTTAAAATTAAAAACCCTTTTTTTAGTTTCTATTTTTAAATTTGACAATTTTAAAGATATATAAATAAAAGTTCTTAAATTTAAATGAGTTTTTAAGATTTTTAATCTTAAGGCTTGAAAATTAGTCATGGTAAATTATCAAAATTTAAATCTTTTCAATTTTAAAGATTTGCAATTTTAACTCCTGAAATTTTGAAACTTTGCAATTGACAATTGTTAAATTTTAAAACTGTATAAATAAAAATAATTAAATTTTAATCATGTTTAAAATCCAAGCCATATTGTCAAGCGCAAATCTACACAATTCAATAAATTTCAAATGTATGTCAGTCATAAAAATTACAGAAATTTTTAATTGTGAATTGGCAAGATTTAAATATCTTTAATTTTGAAGATTTACAATTGAAAATTCTTAAGTTTTAAACATATAAAATTACAAATTATTCCATTCATAAGATTTGCATTTTAAAGGCATGTACTTTCGATCTTTATTTAAAATTTTTTGTTTTAAAAATGTACCATAAAGAAGTATTTATAAAAAAAAGTTTTCAAATTTTCATGATTTTGAAAATCAAGAGGCAAGTTTTTATTTCAAAATCTTTAAAATTTAATAAATTTTGAATGTGAGATAATTCATCATAGAATTTTTAATGAAAAACTGTGAAAATTGAAAAATATTTCAATCTTACGGATTCACAATTTGAATTTCTGTAATTTTAGAGAATAATAATTAGAAATGTTAACTTTTTTTAAACTTTAAAGATTTACAATTCAAAAATTCTTTCAGTTTTACGATTAGCAATTTAAGATACTTTAATTATAAGATTTAAAATTCAAAACCTTTAAATTATGAATGCGAATAAATAACTTTTTTTTAATTCCATGATTTTGGAAATTGGCGTGAAGTTTTTAATTGCAAATCTATTAAATTTAAGGAATTTCAAATATAAAGCATCTAAATTAAAAATTATATTGCATATTAAATTGTGCAATTTAAAAACTCTTCAGTTTTAAAGATTTATCATTTAGTTTTCTACAATTTAAATGAATTAAAATTAAGATTTATTGAATTTTAAACCCTCGGAATTACAAATTATTCGATTTTTTGAGAGTTACATCCAGTTAAGGCTACATACCTTAATTGAATTGTTCAATTTTGATTACTTGCAATTAAAAATTCTTCAATCTTCACGATTTCCAATTTAAAATTCTTAAATTTTAGAGAAAATAATAAAAAAATGTTTAATTTTTTTAATATATTACTGGATTTTTTTAAATTTTGATAATTATAAAGGTCAGAACTCGAACTTCAATTTTTAATGATTAGATATTCAGAGCTCGACAATTTTAAGAACTTAAAATTTACAAGCAATCAATTTGAAAGAAGAATATTTAATTTATTATTTATGATTATTTTATTTTATTTAATTTTAATTTTAAAGATTTAAAATTCGAAGATTTGTAATGTTTAGGAGCTAAAACTTGAAATTCTTGAATACAGAGAATAAAAACTGCAAATTATTCAAATTTAAAGCAATGTTCCTGAAAATGTTCAAATTTTAATGATTTTGTGAGTCGGAAATTAATTTTTTAATTCTAATTCTTCCAAAGTCAATAAATTT
This sequence comes from Druon quercuslanigerum, assembly GCA_010014905.2. Taxonomy (NCBI): domain Eukaryota; kingdom Metazoa; phylum Arthropoda; class Insecta; order Hymenoptera; family Cynipidae; genus Druon; species Druon quercuslanigerum. Next base: position 1,673 of record JAAAKG020055212.1, on the reverse strand, counting down.
CAAATATAAATGATAAAAATTAATGAATTTTTAATTCTCAAAGTTTAAACTTGATAAATCTTAAATTATGAATTATTCGATTTTGATTACTTGCACTTGAAAATGCTTCGATCTTCACGATTTTTAATTTAAAAATCCTAAATTTTAGAGAAACAAATTTTAAATTTTAAATTTTTTTAATATACTACTTAATTTTCTTAAATTGGATGATTTGAATGGTCAGAACTCGAACTTAAATTTTTAATGATTAGCTATTGAAAGCTCGACAATTTTAAAGACATAAAATTTACAAGCAATCAATTTGAAAGATGAATATTTAATTTATTATTCATGATTATTTAAATTAATTTAATTTTTATTCTAAAGATTTAAAATTCGAAGATTTGTAATGTTTAGCAGTTAAAATTCGAAATTCTTGAATACAGAGAATAAAAATTGCAAATTATTCAAATTTAAAGTAATGTTCATAAAAATGTTTTAATAATAATGATTTTAAAAGTCAGAAATTAATTTTGTAATTCTAATTCTTCCGAATTCAATAAATTTCAAACGTGAATGATGAAAAATAATAAATTTTTAATTGTGAAACTTTAAACTTGATAAATCTTAAATTATGAATTGTTTAAATTTTTTAAAACTAAACTTTAATTTTTCATTCTAAATCTTTTTAATTAAAGAAATTTTAAATATAAATAATAAACCATACTGTACTTTAGAGATACATAAGTGCAAATTTTGAAATTTGAATGATTTTGCAAATTATAAGTCAAGCTTTACATTCTAAATCCTTCACATTAAAGACATTTCGGATGTAAGACTTCAAAATTACAGACATTATTCATTGCTAATTATCCAAATTAAAAAAGCTTTATTTTATTTCATTTAATTTAAATTTAAATAATTAAATAATGTAGTATAAATATAAAACAAAAAATAATAAGTAAGCATAATTTATACAATTATAAATTCAGAGTAATTTTTCTTAAGTTATAAGTATTTCTATTTTAATCATATGTAATTTAGAACATTTTTTTGACATAGATCAGTTTTGATATTTACAATTTCAAATTCTTCAATTTTGACATTTTGCAATTTAAAATTTTTGAATTCTTACGCTTTACAATTGAAAACTCTTTGACTCTGAACACTTTTAAATAAAAATGTCTCAATTTGGATGATTTGGAAAAATAAAAGTTAAGTTTTCAATTCTAATGTTTACACAAAAGATTCTATAGATTATAACGAACCCTTGAAAAGAAATAATAAAAATTTTGGAAGAAATTTTCTCGTCTGCGGACCATTTTCCCCAAATTAATGGGAACTTATTTGAGAAATAGGTTTTTTTCCGGAAGATACATGTGGACAATTCGTAATCAGCCTGTCCTTTTGCTTAACACATGGTCCGACGCCTGATGTTGTTTCTCCCACGCGATAATTATAGGGCTTAACGAACACGGTCCTCTAAACGGTTGTCATGGTGTCAGTCGAGAATTTATCTACGTCGATCATGTAAAACATCCCGAAAAACAATTATTTAAAAGAGCGTGAAAACGTATGTATTTATAAATTAATTAATTACACATATTTGGAAGTGATATTACACTACCGTCGGAAATTATGAGATCGATTGAGGCAAGCACTATTAAAAATCACTGCTGGCTTTGAACCACGAT
>JAAAKG020055201.1:3644-18151 GCA_010014905.2 Druon quercuslanigerum | reverse complement strand
AAAATTAATTAAATTTAAATAATTTAATAAATTTTCTAAAATTTAATATATAATAAATAAATAATTTGATATTATTTTAGTCAAATAGACCTTCCTAATGGACCTAAAGACCTTTAAGGAATATTTTTTATTTTTGGCAACACTCAAATTAATCGAAAATTATTTTTAAATGTGTTATAATACATATTTTACAAAATATTATGAATAATTCGAGTCATTTTAAAAAATGGTTAGGACTTTTAGACTTTCATTTAAAAATCTTCTAAACTCTTCTACGAAATTTGAGGAAATCGTTTGTTACGCTCAAAAACCTTTTTTTCCCCTTAAATTTTATATTTAAAAATAAAAATTATTAAAAATTCTCACACGAATATAAGGAAAATTCTTTTTTTTCAATCTTGTCAGACCTTCTTAACTTTCCAATCTCTAGAAATTATTTTAATTTTCCTGAATTTTTTATTAATCCTGAATAATTTTTTTAAATTACCTTAAAATCTTTTTAAAATAATTTCTGAAAATTAATTTATTGAAATAAAAAATTGTTTTAATTTTGCCTAGGAACCTGAAAAAATGTTTTTCACTTTAGTGAAACTTTTAAAAATTCTTGAAAATTTATAAAAAGTTTTAATTACCTTTAAATCGTTTCAAAACATTCAAATATCTCTTAAACTTATTCCAAGTTTTGAAAATTTTAAATTTTGAAAAATCATTGTTGTTTAAATTTTTTCTGATTTTAGCGATAGCGAGAGACCACCCATTTTGATTTTGATTTTTTTCATCCTTTTTGAGACTAAATTTTTCTGCATGTTTTTTTATTGTAAATAGTTTAAATTTGTCTATTTCCTCTTAAAAGTTATGTAACCTGTCGTTTTTATTGCATTTGAGCAAAAAAATTATGTGCCGACTCAGGACCAGTGAGTGCTGTATTAGGACCACTATTTTGCGAAACAGCAAAAACAGACTTCTTCACTTTGCGCTTTCACTTTGTGACCGGAAAAATCACTCAGGACTATTCCGAACGAAATAAAATTCTAGATAAGTGATCGTGGTACAATTTTTAAACAAAACTAAAATTCTTATATTTTCCGTTACAAAAATAAATTTTCACGAAAAAAAATAAGGAATTTGCAGTCAGTTGAATTATACTTGTGAGGATGCATTTTTTATAAACAAGATTAATTTTCTAGCCAAGAAGACGATTTTTCAACAAATTACATACATTTTTGAACAAAGAATTGAATTTTAAACTGGAAAATGAATATTTCAAACTATAAATAATCTATTTCAATACACCATTTAAAATATGAATTTCTAACTTTAAAAAATTACATATTTACCATAAGTGTTTATTTTAATAACGAAAATCATTCATTTAATAAGATAAAATAGCAAAACAAATTTTCAACCAGTAAAATTCTACCGAAGAAACCGCATAAATAAAAAAATGATTAATTTTCCACCCGAAAATTCGATTTTACAGCAAAATACATACACTTTTAACTAAATAGTTGAATTTTTAAGTAAAAAATCAACCAAAAATAGAATCGCGAAATTTTTAATGAAAAAATACGTTAAAAGAACGACTTTTAAATGAGCTTAATTCAAAATGGAACAGTTAAATATAAAGTAAAAAATTAATAATTCTCAGCGTTTATTACAATTTTAACAAATCGGAATGAATTCTGCAATGCAAATATAATATTATACTTTTAAATTTAAACTAATTAACTTTTAACCATAAATAGTTAAAAATTTTTATTGCGCTTTAATAATTCAGTTTGGATGTAAGCGAAAATAGGGAAAAGGAAAATTTTTTCTAAAAACAAGGAATAAAATAGAAATTCTATTTGAAAATCTGGGAGTTTAATGTAAAAAAAAAGTGTTTTTTACAATGTGCCTGAAAAGAAAAATTTACAAAAAAATATATTTTTAAGTTCCCTTGTAATTTTAAAGCAAATAAACTTACTTAACCTGGCGGGGATAAAAAAAGTCAATGGGGAACCATTTTTCATTTGGTTTATAATGAAATACAATTAGCAGATTTCAACCACAAAAACCAAAATTTTTCTGCAGTATTAAAAATATGTTGCTTTCAGGTGAAAAATTAACTAAAAAACGATAATTAAAAAAAGTTAAGTCAACATAGAGTAATTTTAATAATAAATAATGAATTATTTCTGGTTAATATCATCTGTCATTATAGCCCACACAACTTTCAAACCTTATTTTTCCCATTAAATAAAATTTTCTGGATCAAGGTGCTCTCGGTTCAGCCATCAAATAAAAATTGTTTGGTAATCCCCAAACTTTAAATGTCAAGAGCTCCTTAATGGATATAACTAGCGAGAGATGTAAATAATTTCCTGAAACTTAAGACGTCAACAATGCAATCCAATAATCTGAAAACTTTGTGGATTTTCAAAGTTTTTAATTGGGTACCCTCTAGAAATCATTTGAATTTCAACAAGTTTTTTAACTGTCGAACAGATTGTAGGAAAGTTGAACGCCAGTTATGAAGCAATTGGCACAAAAAAATATTTCCATGTACTACGACATAGTTTAGAAATGTTCAATAAAAAAGTTTACAAAATTTCTTCCCAATTGTTTATAATTTATGTTGGCGCCGGAACAATATTACCTTGGCAACGTATTACCCCATGTTACATATTACCCCAGATGCCAAATTACACCGTGTATCATATTACACTAAACTCCACATTTCCTATATAGCACTTTGCGACAACCTCACAACATGTCTACTTTTATTTTCCACCTTTACCGTCATGTTAGTTAAATTGGAGGTAAATTAAAATTGAATTTGTTGAATTTTTTTTGGAAATACATTTTGTATGAGTAGCCTCACGAACTAACCTCAAATTTAAACTCTTTAGTACGCATTCCAAAATCATTTTTGATCGTGGTAAAGCTTTGAAATTGGTGCTCCCTGTTAAAAATAACATGACGGTGGTGACATCTGTTTCTGGTTACTGCATATTGATCCTTAGTGTTCTGCGCAGCCGTATTTCGCACGAAACTGCACTGCGCATCCAAATTTATCATACAAGTCTACTGCGCATATCGGGACAACGCCTCATACGTCAAACCTTCTAGAAATTTCGATGTATAGAAAAAGCGTTTTATATCTCGTTAAAATTTGTGTTAGCCTCGAAATTTTTAATTTAAGGTATTAACCATTTTAGGTGGAAGTTAAGAATATCGATTGATCTTTCACGTTTAGTATTTAGAGAAATTACATCAAAAACCTACGCTTCTAGACAGTTTAAACCGGATGTTTGACATACTAAGAAATTTCTAGAAAGTTTTGCTGGAAGTTCGTACCAATCATACACCAATTAAAGTCCGACTATTTGGTTGATGCATTAAAGATTTAGGCAGGTAAGGTAGGGTCCTAGATTGTTGACCGGGGAATGGATTCGTGGCAAATTTCTAACACGCCGAGAGGTTATAAAGCAGATGTTTATATCGCCGACTGAATTAGTATAATGCATTAGTATAATGCAGGTTTCCAACTTGCCGTGTGACGGTAATGTATGTTTTTCCCATTTATGCTTCTACCTTACCGGCTGATAGAGTCTGAGCTCTTACTGCTTCAACCACTAATGGTAATTGACGGATAGGAACAGTCCGGTGGCGCCATCCGTCGGTAATAGTTTGAAGTACGCATTACTGAAGTCAAACTGACCTAGCGTAACTTCTGTGACATTCTTTCTTTTTATTTGATTGAAAAAAAAGTGAATAAAAAAGCCAATGAAAAAAGTATTTGTTTTTTTTGTTTCCCTTTGCACTGATATTTCATTAAGAATGTCCCATTTTCGCTTTTTGTTCAATAATATAAAAGACCGAAAATTGTAAAAATTAAAAAATGTAATCCATAGACGCTCTTTCACAACTATTACTGATCACTTCTAAACAAAAAAAAGTGAAAGATACATGTAAAGTATTGTGCATAAATGATTGAAATGTTTCTAAATGAAAATCATTGTGAAAGATATATGAAAATCTAAACATAAATTTTTTTGTAAATTTTATATTATTTTTAAACCTCAATTTTCTTACTTTGTAATTTTTCTGAAGTCAGGAGGTAGTTTTCTGCAGCTTTCCCCTCCTCTGGTTAAATGTCGAGACAAATTCGAGTACTTCCAGAAAAATTTAATGCAGCTGCAGGTTATCACTGGTTTTGATGAAGTTAATACGCTGATATAATCATAATAATAAAAAAATAATAATAATAAAATCTAATAATAATACCGGTTATATGTTAGATTGAGTGTTGAATAACAGTAAAACATACAGAAAAATTTATTTTAATAGAAAAATTGTTCAAGAAAATATTGATAACACAAAATATTATTCAATTGTAGAGATTATTAAATTACTGGAAGAAATCAACAAAAAGAAAAAAGACCGGATTGGATAAAAAGGAAAGTTTTTGCTACTATAAAATGTCTATACTTTTTTAATTCTCACTGAATATATCGTGTATATATTTTTCTAGCAAAATAAATTCGTTTAAAAAGTTCATATTTTTGAATAATGAATCATTATGGTAAATTCTTAAATTATCGTCGGCAACGGTTGTTGGAAATGCATTCCTTTTTTATTTTGCAAACAAATGGATCATATTATTTAAAAATTGGCCAAAAATTTTTATTTTGCTCTGTACAAGGTTGATCCTATTTGTTGAAAAATAGTCAATTTCTGAATTTCTTTATGAAATTTGTTTAAATAATTAATTTTTCTTGTAAATTTACAACACATCGTATAGAGTTATCAAAAAAACATTCTTAGTTCACTCAGTAAAGAATTTGTGTCTATCCCCTAAAAAACCCAAACTCGGAATACGTTTATAAAAATGGTTAAAATATTAATAATTATTCTAAATTCTGAAAGTATCATAGAAAAGAGGTATTTTAAAAACAATGTTTATTGAATCCGTAAACAAATTGAACCTATACGTTGAAAAATATACAATCTCTAAATTTTTTAGTCGAAATCGTTTAAATAATTAATCATTCTATGAAATTTACAAAGCAACATAGGGACTAGTCGAATACCAAACTTTAAATTTTTAAATCGTACTGGTTTAAATAAACAATAAAAATTCTTGTAAATTTACAAAGCAACATAGAAAAGAGTTAGTGGACAAAAACTCTTAGTTGATTTGATAAAGAAATCGATCTTATTTGTTTAAAAACAGCTTAAATCTGAATTTGTTTATAAAAATTGTTTAAACAATCAATAGTGCTTGGGCATTCACAAAGTATCACAGAAAAAAGTAATCAAAAAGACATTCCTAGTTAATTTTTTAAAAAACTGTAGCCTTTTAGTTGATTAATAGTCAAACTCTGAATTTGTTTATGGATATTGTTTAAATAATAACTAATTTTGAAAAATTTAAAAGGCAAAAAATAAAAGAGTCCTCGGAAAGATGTTTCTAATTGACTTTCTAAACAATTTGTGCTGATTCCTTAAAAAAAAAAACAAATTCTGAATATGTTAATAAAATTGTTTTAATAAATAATAATTATTGTGAATGCGCAAAGTACCGTATGAAAGAGTATTAGAAATACAATCTTGGCGATTTACGTAAACTAATGAAGATCAACCGTTAAAAAATGTCGAAACTCTGACTTTGTTTATGGAAATTGTTTAAATAATTAGTAATTATTGAATATTCGAAAAGCTTCATACCGAAGAGTAATCGCAAAAATAATCTTAGCTAACTCTGTAAACCAATTGAGAAGGTTCGTTTAAAAATATATAAAAACTCTGATTTTGTTAATGGAAATTACTTAAATAACTAATAATTATTGACAATTTAAAACGTTTAATAGCGAAGAGTAATCGTAAAGATACTCTTAGTTAACTTCCTAAACAAATTAGGCCTCTCTGATTTCAAATATCCAAACTCTGATTTCGTTTATAAAAATTGTTCAAATAATTAATTACTACTGTCAATTTGAAGAGCTTTATACAGAAAAGCAATCACAAAGACCTTCCTAGTTAACTTCATATGCTAATTTAGACTGTTCGTTTGAAAATAACCAAACTCTGATTTTCTTCATTAAAATTGATTAAATAATTAATAATGATTAAAAATTCGAAGAATATCATAGCGGAGAGTAGTTGCATAGCCACTCTCAGTCGCCTTGTTGCACACATTCAGGCTATTCTTTTAAAAACATTCTATACAAAAGTTTCTAATTTTAGTACAATTGAAGCGTCGGATGTAAAAAGAAGATACAGAATTATTTTTCTGCAGTGGGGAGGCCCTTAGCTCCTGAAAATGAAGTCTTGAATTTTAATTTTTTAAATATATACCGTAAGTAAAAATTTAATTTCGCATCTTTTTCTTTTCATAAAAAAAGTTGTAGCTTTTTTATTTTTCGAATTATTTACGAAAAACTGTTTTTTTTCTCTGATCAAAATATTTTGATTTTTTTTTACTTCAACTCGCAGCGAAATTTTAATTTTGTGATATTTTGTAATCAAACTTATTAAAAATGTGTATTGTCATATTCTGCGACCGATGGCGTTAGCAAAACTTTAAAATGTTTATTTAAAAAATTTTTAATAAGTTTTTTCCAAGACAGTGCATAATTCGTGCACAAACAACTTCTAGCGTTTCGGGAGTTGAGTGAATGTTTAGCAAGTGAAAACTTTCAGCGAGAAAATTGTTCAGAAAGGTTCAAGGAAGTTTTCTAAAAAAATTTAGAACAATTGGAGTAGTAGTTAACAAACTGTTGATGTTTAAATTTGCCGGCGCGATAGATTTTCTCCTGCGTAAATTACGCCCTGGCAGTAAGCCGCTACCCCAGCGTTAGGTGCAACTATGCCTCACAGCCCGTCAAGATTTTGTAATGACAAACACACTATGTACACGAATAATTGTTTATTATTAAAAAAAGTGGTTTTTAATGTACACATTGGTGTTTTTTGTTGCTAACGATAATAATTGTGCTACATCCATCCGTATTTCCAAAAAAATAAATAAACAGAATTTCTGTTAAATTTAGAAAGATTTCTTTCCCACAAACTTTCATGCTTGGTTCGTTTTCTACCATTCGTTGCTTTCAAATTATTTTCCACTTCTTATTGTAAAACTTCGCTATAAAGAATTTTGTATATCTATGTATTATAATCTGCTCTGCTAATCGGTGGAGACTAAACTAAACTGATGTATTTAGTTTTGGTAAAGAAATAACCAAAAAGCATATGTAAGTATATTTACAAATAGAGGTCAGAAGAGGGACATGCCGAATAGAAGAAAAAATAAATATAGAGAGATTCTTTACTTTTTAGACTTTTATGAAGTTTGATATAGTCTTATATATCCTCCTCGTTTGGGTGCGTGATGATTATTGTCATTCTTTCTCGTAAGCTAGAAAGAGAGGGAATGATTGACTGGTCACTCTTCCTTGCGGACACCGGTGGTTTTGTTCTTGACCAAGGTGGCGTTCTGTTTGGCCAGGAATTGGTCCAGCCGGGCCATGCTTTTGGGTTCTTCCTTTCGGCTGGTAGGGGGAGCCACATAGAGCCTAGGACAGCCTCGTTTTCGCATCAAATATTTCCATGCTTGGAGCTCGTCCATGGTCCAAACAAACAAAAAAAAGGAAGAAAAAAAGTAGGGTTAGGATCCAGCCGAGTATAGCTGGGATGCCAGCCACAAGGTTTATTTTATTTTATTTTACTAAACACTGTCTATTATTTCGCCGTGTGTTACTTATTTAGAGAGAGAGAGAGAGAGAGAGAATAAAGTGTAGTTCCACTCTCTGCCGCATGTGGCGTGCGGAGCGTACGTAAACCATACAGGGTTGCCCAGAGCGGATGTCCAGCCGTAGGAGTGAGGGAGAGAGGAGAACAAATTTTTCTTTCTCTTGGTCGATAGTGGCCTCGCTCATAAATCTGGCCTAGCCCGAACGGTATTCCTAGAAGTTGTTTGTGCACGAATTATGCACCGTCTTGGAAAAAATTGATAACAATTTTTCAAATAAACATTTCAAAGTTTAGCTAACGCCATCGGTCGCAGAATATAACAATACATATTTCTGATAAGTTTTATTACAAAATATCAAAAACTATCCATTTTGCTGCGAGTTGATGTGAAAAAAATCTAAATATTTTAATCAGAGAAAAAAACATTTTTTCGTAAATAATTCGAAAATTAAAAAACCTACAACCTACAAATTCAAGACTTTATTTTCAGAAGCTTACGGGCCTCCTTACTCCAGCAAAATAATTCTTTATTTCCTTTTTGCATCTGGCACCTCAACTAATGGTCTGCAATCGCACCTAACAATTTTTTTCTGAAATAATATGCACAGGGTATCCCTCAAAAAAAGAATATTCTTTACACCAAATATTTTTATTTTTAATCAATAACAACTAAAGTGAATAAAAAGAAATAACGCCTTGTTAAACAAAATGTTAAATTAGTATCCAAACGTATAAATTAAAAAAGCATTTCAACCTTGCATTTTTGCTACCCTCAAAGTAATAGGATCTAACGGGATGTTCCATTCGATCATATTTATCTCTCAGAAATAACTTCTCGGATATGTTGCTTGGCCGAAATTCGGGCATCCCAGGGATATCCTCAGGACATCCGGGATGTCTTTTGGAGATTTCTGGGACATAAAAATCTCTCACTTAGCATATATATACTTTTTACTCTCCAATATGGGACATTTAAATATTCCAGAAACGTCCCATAGTTATCCAGGATATATTAAAGATATCCCCAGGATATACCTATTCCTACTTTGCACGATATCCGTGGGGTTATCCCTGGAATATACTTGGGACAACCTGGAAGATAAATAGGATAGGATGGTTATGTTCTGAAGATAAATTATTGGATTAGGTGGGGCACTTCGACATGAGCAACGTGTCTATGTCTATAACCCAAGCGGAACTGATCATTCAGAGGGTCATCACTCAAAATTGGTTCTAGCACTTTAGCTTGCTGGTCATCTATGCGTATTTTAACTCTTTCAAAGACATTTGGATGACCCTCTTTAGGAGCCAAGAATGGATAGGTTCTTAGATATCCTAAAATTCCAACGATATAAGTGCGATTCTCATCTGTTGCTACATCATAAACCTCTTCTGTTAACGGTACAGGTTCTCCTTGACGATTTTCGAAATAATAAACATTAAATAATTTAATTGGCGAATGATGAACTGCGTTATCTTTATGCGCCCATGCTGACTCTGCAAAAAGAAAATATAAGTGGGAAATTAAGCATTGTATTAAATGCTGAATTAGTTGGCATAGGCGGTTAGGAGTAGGTCAATTGCGGATGCAGATGATATAGTATTGCTGGAGAAAAGCGAGGACGTCCTAGAGAAAAATAAGGAGTTGGAGAAGAGATCTGGGTAAGAAACGTTTAGAGTTTTTTTTTCTGAAGGAGAATAAAATAATTCTTCTCACTAGTGATGAGTGTAATATTGTATTGGGTTAAAATGTGAGGGTGGAAGGAAAGCATTGATGTAAATAGGATACAAAAGAGGTATAAGAGGACACTTCGGGTGGAAAGAAATGCACCTGCTTACATTACTAGGAGAGACGAGGAGACTAAGTTTAAGGATTCTAACAGGAAGTCGGGTTGTATGAGGACAAATTTTTTGAAGAGGGAGGAGAAAGCTGGTTAGGGGGTATTGGAGGTAGAAGAAGAAATAAAGAGGGGCCGGGGAAATAGAGGTTAAAAGATCAATTTACTTTAGAAGAAGTGACAGATTCAGCGAAAAGGATACACGAAAAGAGAAGGAAGGTCCATGAAGTATTCAAGAAGAAGAGAATGAAAATAGAGAGAATAGGGAGAAGAGAATAAGAAAAAGGAACTCAGGGGCGTATAGCGTGGAAGAGATGTAGTTTTATGGAGTTTTTTAATAGGTAGGGGATATGAAAGGGTAGAGCACTTTTTAGAGGATTGCAAGAGTGTGAAAAAATGGGGGAAAAGCACGGTGGTATTGATGCATAAAAGAGGGAAAAAAGCGGTAGCATGAATAAAAGTGGTATTGGGTAAGTTGAAGAAGAAAAGCAGAAAATACAGAAGAAAGAGGCAAGGCGGAAAAGGAGGGGCATGGGTGCAAGTCAAATCGAGTAAGGAAAGGCGATAAGAACGAGCCATCAAGAAATAAGGTGCGGATGCATTTGCGTTTGTAAAAATTAATTTTAAGAAAATTATGTGAACAATAAGGTGTGGCCAGGTCAATCTTTTAGGGCCAGTAGGCCGAAAAATAAAGGTTTGTATACCCTATGGTTGCTCAAACATTGTAAATATGCTCTAACGTCTAACTTTACGGCGACAAACAAAAGAAAACCTTAAGCTGCTGAAAAATGTTTATTATCCTTTTAATTTCAGTTTTTTTGTGGCAACATGAAAAGCTAGCATAACCTAAAATTTGTAAAACTTGCGAAAGATTTATATATTAAAATTCTTTTTAAAGAATACTAATTTGCAGCAAAGATTTCGAATTTTGAACAAAATTATTAATATAAATTTTCCACAATGAATTTAATTTTCGTCCACAGTTTTTAGCAAATTCTAAATTCTTTAAGTCAGAAAGCTGAATTTTCAAAGCAATCATGAAAAATTTTAACAAAGAAGTTAAATTACGATTAAATAGTTGATTTTTCAACTAAAATGATTAATTTAAAATAAAGAAACATATTTTTGTACAAAAAGGTCAATTTTAAACAAATTAGTTGATTCAAAAAAAAATAATTTCTCAGATTTTGGCAACAAGTTGATTTTTTAACAAAGAAGATTAATTTTCCGAAAAAGAAGAGGAATGATCAATAAAATACATAAGTTCTTAACTAAGTAATGAACTTTCAATTCAAATCTAAAAAAAAGATCATTTTCTAACCGAAAATTAAATACGTAATTTTTAGTTTAAAAAATTAATTATCATCCAAAAATGAAACGTATTTAAAAAAAATATAAATTGTATAATTAACATTCAGACAAGAACTTATTATTGAATTATATTAATTCAGTTCAAATTTAAGCGAAAAAAAAAAATTTCTGAAAAGGGGAGGGAGAAAGGAATCTATGGCTTTAAATCGGATGATTTTATATAGAAATTTGAATAATTTATACACAGATAGCAGAAAAAATTATGTGAAGATATTCTTTAAACTCGCAATGCAAGGTTGAGAACATTAAATTAAAAGTTAGGGAACGTTAAGTTAAAAAAAAAAAATAAATAAAAAGAATAATGCCGACTAGGTCAGAAAATATTGCACTGTGAGGTTCAGGAATGTCTGAAAGGTTTATAAAATATAATCTAATGCGCAGTAGTCTTTTATAGCATTCACGGCTGCGCAGTAATTTCTTGGAACTCTTAAAATATTCCCGCCACACATAACATTATTTTTTAATATTCATAGAAGAAAAACTAAAACTATAAAAAAATAAGGGCCTAATTCTTTTTCTTTGTTGATTATATTTTTTGGTTGTATGTCCTATTTTGGAGTCAAACACTACTGCGCAGCCCAGGTGCTAAATATTACTGCGCATCCAATGATGTTATGTAAAACTTCCAACCTTACAATTGCGAGTTTCAGGGAATTTTCAGAAAAAATTTTTTTCTTTGGGTAGATTTACAGAAGATTATGCTTTAGGAGACAAAGCTGTTTAAAATTCAGGGATTTCAAACAGGAAACAATTATACCACAACTAGCCGAAAATCGCAAAAGTTTACCCAAGCATTTCTGGAACATTCGAATCGAAGGTATGGAGAATTACGAAAAATGCTTCAAGAAGGATACCGGAAGTATGTAAATTTTTATATTTCCAGCAAGATCCACAAAAGAGGTTCGTGGAATTTTCGTAAAAGTTTTTGCATTATAAATTCAAATCATTTAATTAATCAAATTTGTCAAAGGAATTTCTTGAAATTTCCTGGAGAACCTTCGTGAATAGAAAAAAAATTTACCTGCTTTCGGAAAACTTCCTGGAACATTTCTCGGAATCTCTAAACGTTCCATAGGAATGTTTCACGAATGTTTTAGAAAAATTTTGTACTATTGGGGTAAAATAGTGTACTTTAAATTATACTTAACATCATTATTAGCGAAAATCATTAAGATAAAACAAAAACCACTAGTCTTCATCTTCTTGATATTAAATAAAACTTTTAAATAATAATACTAATAATAACACTTTTAGAATATCATAAGAGGAGTGTAAAGAATAAATATTCTTTAAACAGTTTAATTTAATACTTTACTTGTGGCTGTCTCATTGGTTCTTCGAGAATATTTGTATTTCATATCTCTGCCTGTTTCAAACTAAAGTCGTAAAATTACTTGAAATTTATTACCTTATGACGTGTTATTCAAAGGAACAATACTAGTTATATCGCAATGATAAGATCAATAATACGTTTAAAAAATACATGATAACATTTTATCTTTGAAAGAGGGAAATAATCTCTTTAGTTCGAGCTCAAGTCTAAAAAAATTAATTGTACGTTTTGTCGAAATTTTTATTTTAAACGTAACCAAATTTAAAAAGGCAATTTGCTTTGGCTTTATTTTAATCGCTGATATCATAGTATATTTTTCAAAGTTTCAGTTACTAAGAGAACATCAGGGTAAATTTTATATATTAATCAAAATAAAGCTCAAACAGCATGATATATAAATAATTTTAGAAGACGAATTTACAAGTCGAATGCACTTTTTTGATAAGACATAAATTATTTTTTTCAATAGTAATTTATCATAGAAAATCATGAGAGAAACGCTCCTGATTAAAAAGTTAGTGTCCCTTGTGACAACCTCAACTCATATGATGACCTCCAATTGGTGTCCAATTTGGGGCGATGAGATGAAAAGGAAACAGATATTTCTTACGCCTTCCTCTGAATAAAATTTACAGCAGGCCTGTTTTCGGAGTTTCGAAGTTTTCGTTACTCTCGGCAAAGAATTATACTAACTTCTGAGAGTGACTAAAAACCCGGTGGCCCTCAAAAATTTAAGAACCCAACCTCGTTGTCACAAATGATCATCGCAGTGTTTGTACCCCATGATACCCACTTTCTGTTCAAACACCCTTAGACAGTGAGGAAAAGTGGACAAAATTCTAGCCTTGATCCAATTCTCAACGAAGTAAAAAAAAATGCTAAACACTTGGACAGGCTTGAAATCTAAATAATCAAATTTCAAAATATGACCCTCAAACCCCAGGTTTCAGAAGACATAGACCTTTAAGCCATAGATTTAAAAACAAAATCTCGCAAGCCTTGCACACCTGAATAATACGCTCGTAAACCTTGAACAGTCAAACCCTGGACCCTCAAATCCTGGACCATTAAACTCTAGGACCTTACATCCTACTATCTGAATCTCAAACCTTAGACTTTGAAGCATAGGCGCATTAACCGTATATTGGTAAACAAACCATATACACTTAATCCATATACTTATAAACCTGAGGCACTTGATCCATGGACCATAAGGCCTAAGATTTTTAAACCCTAGGTTTCTGAACCATAGACCTTTAAACCATTGATCTACAAGTCCTAGTAATACAAACCTTGTATACGTATAGAGTATACTTATAAACCTTAAAAGGTCGATCCACAGACGATCAAACCTAAGATTTCAAACCCTAGGTCTCTGAACCATTAACGCATAAACCATAGATCCACAAACCTTAGTCTAACAACTCTTGCACACCTACAGAGGACAACTAAAAATCATAGAAAGTCGAAGCACATACTAGCAAACCTAAGATTGTAAACGATAGGTTCCTAAACCATATACCTTTAAACTATATACCATAAACCATATATCCACAAATCCTAGTCGCAAAAAACTTTGCACGTCTAAACAATATACCAGTAAATCTTGGATAGTCTAACCCTAGATAATCAAAACTAGGATTTTTAAACCCAGGGTTCCTAAACGAAAGACCTTCAAACCATAGTGCTTAAACCATAGATCCACAAACCTTACCTTCACAAACCATGCAAACACCTAGATAGTACACTTACAAATCTTGGAAAGTCGAACCACGGACAATATATCCTAAGATTTTTAAAACTTAGGTTCTTGAGCAATAGACCTTCAAACAATAGACACATAAGCCATAAATCCACAAACCTTAGTCTCACAAACCTTGTACACCTAGAAAGTACACTTAAAACCCTTGGAAAGTTGAGCCACAGACCATCCAACCTAAGATTTTAAAACCCTGGGTTCTTAAACCATAGAACTTCTAGTCATAGACTCATAAAATATAGATTTACAAACCTTATTCTTACAAACCTTGCACATCTACACAGTATACTTAAGAACCTTGGAATGTCGAACCTTATATCATCAAACCTAATATTATCAAACCCTAGATTCCTGAAGCAAACACCTTCAAACCATAGACGCATTAACCATAGATCCACAAACCTTAGTCTCACAAACCTTGTACACCTAGAAAGTACACTTAAAACCCTTGGAAAGTTGAGCCACAGAC